>OOFE01013787.1:0-11812 GCA_900323365.1 Monocentris japonica | reverse complement strand
ATGACTGTGGAAAAGAAGCAATAATTCTCCCTTTAAAACCATTTATTACCAACTGGATGATGATTAGAGAAACTAAATGACCTTTGCAGACTGTCCTCCAACACAAAGCCGGGGGCCAGGATTGTGACCCTTGGGTGACTTGGGTTTTGGAGAGCAGGTAAAGACAATAGTCCAGCCCTGCTTGTTGCGATTGAGGAACATATCAAACATCAAGTGGTTTTTATCCTGATTTAGAGAAGGTCGTCCATGCTTTTACCTCGTCTCGTTTAGACGACTGCTACTCTCTGTTCCCTCCGCAGACAAACTCCCTCTAATGTCTCGTTCAGAATGCAGCTGCAAGGGCTTTAATTGGTGCCATATATCCCCAATTTTAGTATCTCTTCGCTGGCTACCAGTTAGAGTAAGATTTAGAGTTGCTTTCAAGATTTTACTGATCCCATTTGAAGCACAGATAGTTCTAACCCCTAGCTCCTTATGAGCTGGCGTACAGCCTGAGATCCTCATGCTGGGCCCTTCTGACTCTTCAAGAGGCTAAATAGGCAAAATGATTCAGTATTATCTTTTATCTTTTAAAGGTGCTACATGTGGCATTTTGCGCTTCTCAAATTTAAAACCTGATTTCCCTTAAACCGTGTTGCTTCCCATCGCAAAAAGGATGTTGCTATTTGTCCCACTCTCCCTTCTTGACGTCGCTTTGCGTGCATTTGTTTTGAAGAGTAAGAAGAAGAAGAAGAAGAGCCGATAACAGCCAGTATGCATTCTGACTGGGTAAGCTGAAAATACACAGAATAGTGGAAATGGAAGAAAGTTGTGTATTACAGAGTGAAAATGGTTTCTGTTTTGTGACATAAAGCAGCACAGCATTGCTTTCCCGCAAAGTCCGATCCGGTGGCACACAATGCAAAATGCAGAGTAGAGGCCAGTAGAGGCTGCCAGCTTTCTCAGCCATGGTCTATTGGTTTGGTTGGTTTATTGATATTGCAATGCTACACACAGTACCTTTAAATCACTTCGTCATTGGCTTGCTAATGTTTTTATGTCTGTAAAATGTTTTAATTATGTTGCTCATGATTTGAATTGTAACTCAACATTCTGTTGAGCGTTTTTCACAATGTTTCTCTCCTTTACTATGTATTTTAATATTCCTTGCTTTCCTGTTTTTTTGTAAGGTACTTTTTAAAGTAATGCAGTATATGAATGAGGTTAAATTCTTCTTCTTCTCATTAATATTAGTGGTAGTGGTAGAAGTATCCTATTTACTGTTATGCTGTCTGTCTATTTTGCAGAGGGTCAGTGCTGCAGGAGGGCGTTGACTTTATCTTCAAATAGGACGGCGGATTTGTCTGCAAGGCATCAGTGTCTCTGTCCAGCCCTGTACCCTCCCCAGACCCGTCCTGAAGGCCATAGATGGTTGATTGTTATGAATACTTGACGACCAATACGTCACTAGGTAATTAATTAGCGGGCCCCTGTGTTATCGGCGCCCACAGACCAGAAGCCCTGACAGTCAAGGGGAGAGAGATCTGTCATCCCCGTGCGCACACACACACACACACACACACACACACACACACATAGAGGACAGTCCTTTGCAGTTTGTGTGTGTGTGTGTGTGTGTGTGTGTGTGTGTGTGTGTGTGTGTGTGTGCGCGCACAAGTCTCTCGGTGATTCTTTTGAGTTTGCCATATCTCATCTCTCCTCTTCACCTTGTCTGTACTTTCACCTCAGCTCCCTCTGAAAAACTTCTCCGGAAAACTGCCCTCTCCCTCGCCATGTCTCACACTCAAAGCCTCAGCTCGCCTTTTATGGAGCCCCCACACAACCCATTCACCTTTGAAATATGACGAGATTGAGAGAGGAAGTCACTGGGTTTATTTTCCTTTCTCTTCATTTCTTTCTTTTATTCTTCTGTCCCCAAGAGACATAGGGAAAGAGAGACAGTTGTTGTTGTTGTTTTGCCTCTGAATCCAAGGAGAGGCAGCAGGCAGTGGGTGTGTCTTTTTCCTGTCCACTACAACACCCGGTAGACAGATGGACATACACACAAACACACACAGATTCATACACATGCACTCACGCTCATGCTCCTATGCACACACACATTGTTTCATGACTCATCCTTTATGTATCACCCAGTTTCTGTATTTGCTGTCCGTCTGAGAGAGGGTGGAAAGGTGGTTGGAAGGTTGGAAAGGTGGCATACGTTGGGCCGGCACCCTGAGGTGGTGATGAAGTGGAAGACAGCGGTTCAGGCAGATACTTTGTGCCCTGACTGTGAGCTTGGTGTCTTGTGTCAGGGCCATTTACAGTCAGCGCTCTCACTGACCTTTCGCAGGCTGGTGAGGGGGCTTATAGCAGCCTGGCGTTACTGGCTGTTGTGTTGGATCTGTTTCCCTGACCTTGGGCGGGGGTGGATCAACTGGTGGACCATTAGAAATGGAAGATAAAGGGATAGAGATAGCTCCAGTGGTCACACTGAAATCCACCCACACGGGGAAACAGAATGGTTAATAGGTGGATGGGAGTAGGAATGTCAGCGCTACCTCTGGAGCGTATCTCACCGCTGGCAGCAATTCAGAAACACTCCCGCTCTTCAAGTCCTATCTTACATCGCTCACACTGATAAGCGCTTATCCACAAGGAGAAAGGAGGAGGAGAGGTTAGAAAAACAGAAAGAGAAACGAGCATGGTGGAAGAAAGAGAGAGGAGACAGACAGAGACGGGGAAAGAAAAGGGGTGGGAGGGGTCAAGTGAGGCATCAGCAAGGTAGCACTGCAGACACTCTAGGAGGCAATATAGCTCCATTCAGCTCAGCAGCAGGTGAATGAACAAGCAAAGCCCCCAGATCTTTCCTTGATACCGAATTGCATGTATTTGTGTTTCCGCTTTCTCTCTTGGTTTCTTCCTTTGCTTGCTCCTGATGCTTGACTAGAGAGCAGCAACGTGCACCTTTGAACAAGATGTTGCAGCAAATAATGTGCAAGTACAAGGCCAAGTTCAGTAGGGCAGTGTCACGCTCTTTGTGTCGTCGTGACCCTGCCCTCTTGAGGGCAACGAGACGCGCTACAGTTCCACTTCGATGGCAAGCTTTGTTTCTGTTCGCACCATTTTAGTTTCTGTCTTGATCCGCTAATGTGAAAGAAACTTGTTCAGATACTGTTAAACAACATCTTTTTTTTGTTGGGCCGCTGAAAACAACAGATCGATTAATTCTGCCTCACTGTGCAGCGATAATGATTGTTTACAATAATGACAGTGCACGTTGCCAAGGAGCATTTTAAGACTAACTTCACAGCATAATCATCTCTTTGATCTTTGGCTAATATACCCACTTAACCCCCTATCTGCACTCGGTGAGAGAAATGCAACGGGGCCTTCCTGCACTGCAAATTCATATCGCTCAGCCTCAGTACTGAATTCCAGCTTCTTATTACCGCACCAAGTGGGACTTCAGAGCCCTTCAGAGGCTTTGAGAGCTTGTTTTTGGCTGCAGTCCTAGTTATGAATTTCTCATTGGTATTCCTGCTCTACAGTTGTTTGTTGACTGAGGTAAAAGCATTTCCCTGCAGAGTGCCTGCCTCTATCCTGTAGCACTGAAAACTAACAGCAAGGGATCTCACCTCTATTAGCAACAGCCACAATTCCTACATTTATTTATTCCATTTTAAATTGGCATTTCATACGAGCGAGTTGTCCCGCAAGGCGCCATTGTTGGACCCCGCCATTTTGCTGTCTGTGCCCTGTTCTCTACCGTGGCTGTTGATTTGTGTTTATCCGGCTCTTAATGTTGTCACAGTCTGTTTTTAATCAGGACCCATGTTTGTCCAAACCTAATTCAATTATTCATCATGTTTGCTCGAAAAGCTGCTCTGCCGCAGCGGCGCCATCGATGGGAATAAAACAACGAACTGAAAAACAGGAGTTACCTATTCATCAGACTCTGGTGAGGTACGGAGAGGTGTATTGTAGCATCGCTCAGGGGTTCATGCGTCACACACAAGATCACAGCTCTCATAAAAAATTGATAAATACGATTTCAAATGCCAAAGTTGGTCTTCCAGGGTTTTAAGGGGAAAGAGAGAGGAGGAAAGACAAAATAAAAATAATGAGACAAGGAAAGAGAGTAGCAACTGGAGAAAAAGTATAAATTCACCTCAAAATATATATATATATATATGTCAGTAAGTACATATATGAGAGATGGGCAAAATTTGGCTGTGTCACTGCCTCTATTCCATTTTCACATGACAATGGTGGGGCACAGAGATGTCATTCCAGGCATTTTTCCATCTCTTGACAGCTTTTTCTCCGCAAGTAGGTCACTTCAAATAAGGCTGTAATGAGAGAAGTACAGTTTTATCATGGCTTGCCGCACTTCTCCTCCCCTAATTGACAAAATGACAGCATGAGTGGCAAAAGGACATGTGTGTGTGTGTGTGTGTGTGTCTCCAAGCTAGCGGTGCATTACAGCTCTGTAATTTCTCCCTGGTGAAATGTTTTCAGCCTCAATACTTCTCATTCTCTGTGGGTCATGGTTCTGGCAGTTATTAAATAAAAGATGCAATCCTGTAGAGCACACAGTCAGACAAAAGGCATTTTCATAATGATATAGTCAGTCAACTAATAATAACGCCCTTCAGGGTAGGGGTGGGGGTGGTCAATGCTCTGAAAAACCTCCAGTTCTTCTTAACTCTTTCCTGCATTGAGGACCACAGGGGGAGAACACCCACCCTTCTGCTTACTCTACACTGCATTACTCTTCTCTAATTGGGCCCACAGCATATCATTTTTAGCTTTTTTGAGCATTTAAATGTACACACTTTGTTAAAATGAATCCCACTGCACTGTGGTCCATGACCTTTCCTATAATAGTGTTATTTATTATTTCAAAAGGTAAAAACAACAAATTATCATTTATATGTATTTCAGCCAAAAGGTCAAATTCACCCCTATCGTTTTTTGTCGCTGTTCAAATGTATTTACAAACTATGGATCAAACCACAAACCATGAAAGCAGGTTTTATTTTCTTTTTCAGTCATAATAAACAAAGAGTAAACACCTTTCTTGTGTGTTTTAGGCCACTAAAAATTTGCTACCTTCTTCTCTTTTCGTCTCTAATTCTTAGTGTTTTTATGATTGCTACATTCCATAACCCACATTTTGGGTTTGAAATGACACGCAATAGCATGCAATATAAAAAAAATATCTGTGTCAAATGAGGCAGTCCATCATGCAAAAGGTTTATCCTCGCATCAGAACGTTGGTTCTTGTTGATTTTTAGTTATTGCTGCATTTTAAAATTAAATGTTCATTATCAAACCATGCTGCCAAACAAAAAAATATATATATTAATATTTAGTATTAAAAAATAATTAATATTTAGTTTATATCCCTTTGATACTCTGGACTTTATTTATTTAAGTTGATGGATGGATGGATGAAAAATGAGATGGAACACATTCAGAGTTCAGCAAGTCAGTTTGGCTCTTTGCGTTAAGAGTTTTGCACATTGAAACTCTGCTGTGAAAAGTTTTTAGTTAGTTTTTGTGCATTGCGTGTGAACAAGAATTATTTTTTACACAAACTCAGATTTTGTGTCAATTCAGTGGAATAAAATGTGGGAGGTAAAGGTGAACTTTGAAGCTTGGCTGTATTTTTCTGTTTCTGTGGTTTAACGTAGTCACACTTGACTTTTATTGAATTTAGTCTCACTCATTATCATTAGTCTAAGCCGTCCCACATCAATGGGATGTGTGTCGTGCGATATAACCATCAACATCCAACCAAGCATTCATGCTCAGTGTGTGATGAGGAGTGTGTTCATCACATTCGATACACTCTGCCTCTTGTAGGTGGCAGTGCTCTCATTGGGCATTGCCCTCCCTCACACCCCTCATCCCTCTCTCTATGTGAATTACTGTGTGTGTTTGTTTGTGTGTGTATATGTGTGTATGTATGTGTAAGTATGTGTGTCTGGGGGCTTTGTGTGTTTGTATTTGCGTTTGAGTTTGTGTGTGTGTGTGTATGCTGTGGAACGCCTTTTGCTGCTTACCATGCGGACTAGCATCACTTTCAGCTCTAATGTCAGACTATGCGGCTTTTCATTTCTCTTTGAGGCGGCGATGTCTCCGTGAGTCTGTGGCGTCCGAGAGAATTAGCGACGGAGCTTTGAGGGCCATCGTTCCTGGCGCAGAAAGCAATCTGTCAGCACGGTTTTAGGAAGGGATATTTCCCTCATAAATGAGACCTGTGAAACAGAGATATAAAAATGAATAAACAGAAGCTTTTTACATTTGAGCCAAATAATGCCTGGATCAGTTTAACGGATTTCAAAACACTGCTTGCTTTATCCTCTGAAATGAATACTGACATAAGAGATGTGACAACCTAACATCTCTGTTTGGTCTTTTTCTAACTCTTCCTAGCTTTGTCACCCTCGTCTGCCCTGGGATGCTCTGATAAGAGCTACCGCTGCTCACCGTCTCTCTGCCATTTAGCCCATAATGCCTCTTTTATTCCACAAAACAATTTGGCTCTCACTAAATGGTTGGACCTTAGCTTGAGATAAGACAAAGGCTGTCTAAGGTGTCATATCTGAGCCCTTGGAATCAGATTTGTTGGCTGTGAGCTGGAGCAGAGCATAGTCAGTGTTGTGGCACCCTGGCTGTCAGGTCAGCTCAGGTGAATAGATCCTGAATGTGAGGAAACATTTCCTGTTCTCCTACAGTGGAAACATATCAAGAATGATAAATGTTTAATCAAACATTTAGCAATCCTTTGGCCAAGACATTACTGAGACATTAAAAACGTGCAAACAAAATAACAAAACTATTTAACAATTTTTGTGTTGAATGACGAAAATGAGGAGGTGTTGGATGTGTCGCTGCCTGCCTCACTATGCCTTTAACCTGATACAAGGACACACAGTTGCAATAACAGAATGAGCCAAAGGCAATGAATAGAATTTAGCTTTTCATTTGTGACAATTTGCCTCGGAATTTTCCTCCAAACATCCTTTAAGTTGTTTTGGTCCTTTGTGAGTAGATTAACTCTGCCTGATCACAGTATGCCTAGTAGTAGTAGTAGTGGTGGTAGGAGTTCATTAGATTAGATAAGATTAAGATTAAACTTGATTGAAATGATCCCAGAGGGGAAACTGGCGAGAATAGGATCAAAAATGATATGAATGAAAAATTAAGACACAGCATCTTCATTCACATTTTTACAAGTTTGAAGCAAATGTGCAAGTGTGCATCACTAGCTATTCACATTATTAGGTGTACAGATGGGAGAACAAGAGAAATGTGTGCAAACACGCAGATGTGCATTTTCACGATATCAGACTCACAGATGGAGGCAACATCCATACAGAAACTCCAGATAGTCAACACCAGAGCCCGTTCGAGGAAAGTGATGGGACTTCACCTATCCTCCTCAACATCCTCCTCACCCAGACACCCTCAAACCTCATCCCTGATCCCTGATTCCAGTTCCCACCCACTGACACAGGAAGCCATCCACAAATTGCCGCAAAGACTCGTACCAACTGCCTCTATCTGTTCCCCGTTGCCGACGCCTTTGCGTTCAAGTTTCCTTTTCCTTCCTTCCTCGCAAGAAAAGTTCCTCTTGTTTTATGTCCTCTTGTCTGAGCGGAATTTTAATTCGGTTGACACCCAAGGCTCGGTCGAGACAAGGCTATAACTCATCCTGTCTGAATGCTGATGGCGGAATTTAGCCTTGAATGAAAACATCAGGGTTTGAGTCTATCGAATGTTCAAATGATCTGCTAAGCTTTAACAACCTTCAGTCCCAGGTCATATGCAAATGTAATGAGAAACTTTAAATGGACTGGGTAAAAGTCTGACATCTGTCTCCCTTCAACATTTCCTGTCTGTGCCAATTCCTGAACTCATTTTACATGTTGGAGTAGTTGTCGTGGTAACTGATGAAAAGGTGGGTAAACTATGACCTCCACGGATCATCATAAGGAAAACAACCACAAATATAGACGCTTTTGTCCCTGTAAAAGACCTTGTCCTCCTAGAGCCTCCATCCCTGTTTATTACATGGGCCTACAGTACCTACTGCAGTTATGGCCTTAGATTTTAATAGCAGTTGAGGCGCCAGTTGACTAGAGTCATGCAGGCTGAATAATATAAGAATTAGTTTGGGCAACAAGCTTACATTAGATCAGTTCATGGTAAGGGACTTTGCTGAGCGGAGTTTGCTGTCTGACGTAACCTTTAGAAAATCTCCCTTCAGCTTTGGGGCTTTTTTCTTAAACATATTGGAGCCTGAAGGAGTTAGGCAAATCTCTGTTGAACACTCCAACCCTCCTCCACCTAAAGCCATGTCTACCCACAAGCCCCTGGTGTCTGTTTAAACCAACATCCTTATCATTTAGCAAATTCATCACTAAGCAAACACCACGATGTCTTTCCCTGCATTCACACAGCTCTGCGAGAGAGAGTTCTGCTTTCCACTGCAAAAACCCTTTCATCTCGCCATTCCCAGCGATAAATATGCATCGTGACGGTAATCTTGTCAGCTTCTACGTTTATGCCTGATAGATCTCTTAGTTATTTTAATTGCCTTTCATGAATATTTCCCATTGACACATTGATTCGTAAGGCGTAATAGTGGGTAGCAGCAGGAGAGGATATGATAGGCGCATGGTGTATACTTCTGCTGGCAGCCTCCAGGCAGCTGCTCCATTCTGAGTGACTGACGGCTTGGGCTGAAGGTAAGAGGACTGCTAAATCTTCACTGCTGCCGTGGAATCAGTGATTATGCTTTCCTGCAACAGGGAAGCATAAAGCATGCTGCCGGCACTGACAAGGCTGGGGCCATTCAGGCTGGGACTGGGGCTAGGCTCCAGGAAAACTGTCACCTCTGGCATGGCATGGATAGCCCACCCCAGGCCTACCAACCTTGACCAAGGATTACATCTGTCACTCACATGGACAGTCAAGGTGAGGATAAGGGCCGGATTAAGCACCCTGGATGAGTGGGCTTTAGGGCACACTGCATTCCTTACATACTGCAGAGCTGATCACATAGAGCGGCACCGGCAGATAAGGGCAAGGTGCAGGCAGACACTCGCAAATGAACGGACACGCACACTGAGTCACATCGAAGGAGACGCAGGAAAACAACTTGGTGTATCTTGGCACGGAGAAACTATCCTCGCTCTTCTGAACCGGCATGCCTTCATAGCACTCTGCCAAGAGGGAAGGTAAACAGGGGTGCTCTCTACAGCAGGGGTCACTGGTGGGGTTCCTCTGTCTCTCTCTCTCTTTTCCACTGTCAGAGAAAATTTGGCATGACAGAGCAGGAACAATAACTTGATTTAATATCTAGGTCATGTGAAATCTTCTAATCTTACCAAAGAGAATATGTATTGACTGGAGGGTGAGTGACTTGCAGTGTAAGCTGCTGTTAAAGGATAGAACGGGTATGAATAATGAAGTTGCAGGATGCATAGCATGGCAGATGAGTGCAGTGCAGCGCGGTCAGCTAGGTGCTACCTTGTCAAAAAGGCTTGAGGGGGAAGATGGGAGCACAGTGATGAATAAAAATAAGGTAGTTGATTAATGTGGAGAGAATCTGGTTTGGAGTTTGTAGGTCATGCTAGTTAGTCAAAAGCTGAGGGCCCCAGTTGATATCAAAGATGGAAGATTCACGCCTTTTAGCACGTGTGCCTTCATATGAGTTCAAGAAATAATGAAATAACTGACAGTAGCAGAGGTCTTAGGAATCCTGAGCGATGTTCACTTGCATTTCATCGAAAGTCTAGTAACCTTCTAAAACATGTACACTGTGAATGTGTAAAAATACATTACACTGCAAAAATATTTACCTTAACAAGTCATTTAGCTTAGTATTGAGTCTTGAGTCAGATCAAGGCAAATTCCTTGTATGTGTAAACTTACTTGGCAATAAACCCCCATTCTGATTCTGATTCTGATTCTGATTCTTAATATCTTATTCTTCATAAAACAAGTGAACAATATGCCAGTGGGGTAGTTTCACTTGTTTCAAGTTTATTTTTGAATCGAGTATCATTATCATACTAGTGGAGTGATCCACCTTATTTCAGTATATTATCACTTGATTCAGGAAAAATCCTGAAACAAGTGAAACTGCATCGGAAATCAGAGAAATTAACGCACTCTCACTCCAGATTTTTTTTTTAAAGAAAACAAGAATTTTGCATTTTGGAAAATAACCCTTCAGTCATTGATAATGAGAGTCACAAAGAAAAGCCTTAAAAGAAAAATCACTTTAACAGTGATTAAAAAAAAAGACCAGAATGCAATGCATCTATAAGCCATGATGCATTTTGAGTAAAGAGTGAGACTCGCTTTTTCTCGACTGGAGAAACTCCTTATGCTGTTTTTCTCGCCACCTACACATACTGAGTTCAACGTTCTCTGGGGGTTGTTGAAAGGCCTTCTGGGAAATGTAGGACATTACTAACTTAAGTAGAAGTAGATGAGGCAGGTTGAGGGAAAGTGTGTACACCAAAAAAGTCAATCACAACACTTCATCATAAAATAACTCCTGGAATGCATTGGGCACCACAGATAGATGATATATGAAAGTGTCAGAGTATCTGAGGGTGGAAAGTCGGTAGTGGCAACAGATAATTCGAGTCGCTGATGGACTGTTCATGAATTCATGGAGGTATGCTTGCTAAAAATTGAAAATATTCCACCAAATTGAAATAGCTCTTTACCTTGAATATTGAGTTCTAGTCTTTCAGTCTCACAAAATATCTGCACTTCTTCTTCTGCACGTACACTTCAAATGTATAATGTCCAATGAAGTGCATCACATTTGATCAACTAACCATTCACAGTGACCAAACCAGTTCCCCGTGAATCAGACGACCATCTAACCATTTTTATGTGACAGTGATGTAACACTTACCCCTCGCTGAATGAGAAGAGAGGATTCTAGGGAGCTGATCAATGAGGGTCTTTAGACGGGGAACAGTGAGCAGAATACAGAAAAGGCTTCTGGGAAAACTCGCCTGGGGTCGCCTAATCATTCAGCGGCAGACTGAGCCTCAGTCAGTTCGTTAGCTGGAAGTGATCTGTCTTTAAACACAAACTCCTTCGCTCTGGGCAAACAAGGACTAGGGAAGGCGCGGGAGCACTAGCATGCACGGGAGTTACACGGTCTGAATGTTAATTGGAAGGTGTTTGAAAGCCCTGCTAACCTCTCGAGCCCTGCTCTCTCTGCTCTCAGTATTTTCTGAACTTTAAGATCAACTTTGTTCTCTTAGTCCCCTTGCATTCGGAGACGTACCAGCTAGTGTTGTTGGTGGCGTTGGCTGCAGGGCGATACCTGAACTCTTGGCCGGCTGGATGCACTTTGGATGCCTCCTCTGTCTCTTACCAGTTGTCAGGTTGCTTTAAGTTCTGGACCCTGCTGCTCTGGTGTTTGCGTAGTGTTTAACACAGGGATTAAAGGGTATTGCTCATCGCACCGACTTAATTTAAGATTACATAAGGCTGTGATGAAACACCCACAGTCAAACGTGTCTGGAAAAGAGGAGAAACTCTTGTGTCTTCTGAATTACATCTGAGATGAAGACTGAGAGTGCAATGGAGAGAAATCATACGTAATGCCATGACTGTCTCTCTGTGGAGAGGCTGGTGAATGTGCAGCCAAAAAACAAACACCAACCATAAATAGCAAGATAGAGCATATTCCTGCATTTAGAGAGTATTCAATGAATGAATGGATAAATACATTTTGGTGTCATGCCACCTAAGTGGCCCGTCCCAGATAAGATTATATGAC
>OOFE01013786.1:0-12081 GCA_900323365.1 Monocentris japonica | reverse complement strand
AACAGAGGGACGGACAGAGAGAGAGAGAGCGAGAAAGAGTGAGAGAGGACTGAGACAATGTGGGGCTGAGAAAGCCTGGGGGGGAGGGTACTGCATGGGAAATAATAGAGTAGAGAATAGAGATGGGGAACGTGTCGGGGGTGAGGACAGTGAGAGGTAAAGTCATACAGGGATGGCAATGAGTGGATGGTGTCCGAATTGCTAAATTGTTTTTGCTGAGGTCTGAGCTTTCAACAAAAGTAGACGTATCCCTCCATTAGTAAGAGGTGAGGGGACTTTGTTTCAGTTTGACAATAAACTTAATTTGTCCTCATTATTCTTTGTGTTTTAATAAATACTGGGCAGCAGAAGTAAGGGAAACAGAGCGAGAATGAAGGGAAGAGGACAGGATACACATAACACATCGGTAAGCAAAAGTCCATTTTAAATGAATGACTTTTAATAGTATATTTTATAGTCTCTCCTCTATATCTTCATGTATGTTTTTAGCAGTCCCACTTAACTTCCTTCTGCTACCATAGCCAACAATGGCCAATATCCCCTAAAATGTAAATAGATGTTTGGGTAAAGTTTTAGGTATTATCAGCTTTTGTGACAGTTTGATAATCTCTCAACAACATTTATTTTCACAGAACTTTTCCCCTATATCCTTGTCTTTTAAGATTATCTGAGGATTATATAAACTTTTTTTTCTTGGGAAAAATGTTTTTGTTTTTTGCAGTCTGTACAAAGACTGGCTGTGGATTGCAAAAGATGCAGGTTTAGAGTTGCCTAGGTTATGGCTTATGTCTCAATCAAAAAGGTTACATAGAAAGTATTTTACCAAGTCTTCATAATGTGAACGACTTGGTCAGTTTTGAACACTAGGGGGAGCCCTATCCATATGACATATCGTAGGCTGATTTTTAACTCTTCATCAGGAGAGGCAATCCAGCCAAGTGTCTCTTGATATACAGTAGATTACATCACATATTGGAGTCATGGATAGACTTTTAATAATAAAATAAAACTACAACACTACGACACAGGAGAATCATGAACTAGATACATAGATAGATAGATAGATAGATAGATAGATACATTCATTTTTGTACATGGTTACCATCAAAATCAATTGTCCATTAGAGATGATTCATTATGATTGTGCGGGCCTATTTCTAATTAGCAATCCATTGGATTACTCAAATTTAGCAAGGTTTCTTTCAAAGTAAATCAAATCTGGATTACTTTCAGTGGCCTATTTGAGCATTTCTCAATTACTATCATCGTGACTGGTAAAACAGGACTGTTATCTTTTATTGGCAATACTAAGGTTCATTAAATAATCGCGGGTATTTCTGTCTTGAAGTCACACCTCTGGCTCCAGGTTCACAGTAACTAAGAACAAGTACTTGATTTGTTCGCCATATCTTCCGTCTCTCCTCCCATTTTTTTACACGGTGCACCGGCCCGCTCAAACGTGAAAGCCGTTGAGCAATATTATGCAACAGACATAACCTTTACCAGCTTCCCATTGGTCGCTCGAGCCGCTTAGAGGGCGTGGCTAGAGTTTCATTTTTAAACACTATTGGTCGTATATTTTCAGGGGGCGTGGTCGTTTGGTTTTCATTCACAAATATCCACCGGAACAACACGGCAACATGTGAAGAGCTCTCTATTTATACGACTTAACGCATGACTCCGCTTCGCAAATGTAAGCAGAGAGAAAGACTTGGCTGAAAATGGAATTTGACAGTTTTTAATCAAGGTTACTGCGTTTATTTTCATAACGTAGACGTATTTTGCTGCTTTGGCAAAGTTGTTCAACTTTCGTGTTAGTGATAGGAACTGAAATTAGTTTAGAGGGAGGAGGGCGAGGAAAGTGAGACAGACAGACAGACAGAGTGCACGTGAGAGGACAGGCAGCAGAGTGTAATTGTCTCCCAGCTGTCCTGCTTTCTGGGTGAAATCTGATATGGGGCTAGAGACACACACACAGAGAGAGAGTGGGTAGTTTACATTAGTCTCTCTTCATCATGTGGATCAGCTTTCTGTTTTGGTGTCTATCTCTCACCACACCTGGGTATTCATTAGGCTATACCTGACCTCCTGCATGCTTTCACTACCAGCCAGCCTTTTTACTACACGTGTCCTCCAGCTGAATACATCACAGGAATATTAAAAATGATACTCTATGTGAATGAAAAAAAACAAGACTCTTTCAACTTCCCTCTGACACAAACGATACCACAGCAGGCTCAAAGTACAGCTGCGTCGACCTATATCCTACATGTCACTCCAGCAGTATATCTATATATCCTTTACACCTTATTGTAACTTTTATTATTATTACTTATTATATTTAGGAGCAGGTAGCCTAACTGAGCATGGCCAATTTGATGAAGAATTACCAATTTGCTGCGTTGCACTTTGACCCAATTCATCAACAAAAACTCCAGCCATAGGCTCAAGCCTGACTGTGTTATTGAATTCTCAAGTCTGTCAATACAAGGGAGGGAAACGAAAAGAGCATGGAGAGAAACAAGTACAGATTCCAGGTGGGGGGATGGGTGGAAGATGGAAATGAGGGGGATGGTCGTCAGCACCCATGAACCCAGAGGAGGTTCACTGAGTTCATGTGCTGCAGTGGAATGCAGTTGGGGGAGGAAAGCCTTTTCTATCGACTAGGTGTCTGTCACGTATACACAAACAGAAACCTTCCCTTTGGTTTACTATTGTCAAAGGTTAACCATATTGTGTTTCAGCGAGAAGAGGGAGAACAGGGAGTAGGCTACTCACCTGGTGTTGAGGTTACTATATGACCATAGATGGTCGCTATGCTCAAAGACAGGTATTGCTGATCCAACAAGGACACAGTATGTTGTGTGAGCTGAGGAGAGAGGTCCCTGGGTTCATGTGTATGTTGGATGTATGGTGGGGGAAGGGAAGGCCTCCATCCCTAACTATAGCATGCAAGACGCTTAGAGGCATCCAGGACTCCTCATGCCATACCCTGGTATTTCACATCTAAAAATACCAATAAATCCCAGCACAATGACTGACTTGCAATTAAGGTCTCATATGGAGACTAGCTACTAATGCTTGCTTCACATACTATTAGTGGTGGGATTATTTTTTATAGATTATGTGTATTTGTGAGTGTGTGTGTGGCCTGTATGCTGGTAGTATATATACTGCATGTTGTGTTCGGAGGTCATTGAGTTCACTCTGTAGTAACCTATAGGAGATGGGGGAGGTCATAGCTATACATCATGGATCAACTGGAGGAACTCACGCTACAGCTCAGTAATCATCCATAACAATCCGCATCACTTAGGTTTGGTTTGTTAGTGAGTCGTTTATAAAACGAGCGTGAACGATTTCACGAGTGTACTGACCTTGTTTTGTAACCCAAATGTTGACCGACAGGTTTTTAAAGTAAAAAGGATGGTAGCATATTTTAAATTAGTGCTGGATTGTCACTGTAATAACATTTCTTTTGGGTATTCTGGCCACCAAGCCTTGTTGGATTAACAAGACAAGCAAAGCAAATACAGAAAATACAAATTTTCTTGAAACGTGCTCTTATGGAAAATGACTAGGCTATAGAAATACATTTTAGAAGGATATACAAATGCCACAGCAAAACTCTAATTCCCTATAGGAATATTATTGGAATACTATAGGCACATTATAGGAATATCATAACGATACCATAGGGGGTAAAAAAAATAAAGTAAAGTACGTCCATAAAGTACGATCAGGTCACTATAGACTCATTACTGAATACCACAGACACACTAGACGTCCCTACAGGAATTATACTGGAATATTATAGTGATTTTTCTTCACGGCATATATACGGCACACTAAAGGCGCATTTGCAAAATCAAAATAATTCACAATTATGAATCCCTAGCAGTGAATCTTTTTTTTTTCATTTGGCGATAGGTTTATATACATAATGTGATAGCTTCTTTATACACAGTACAAACGACGCGTGGATGTTAAAATTTGCCCTCAAACAGTGTCCCTTAGAGAGGTTGTAGAGACGTGTGTGTGGGTATATGGACAAGGACAACAACTAATTCAACGTTGTTTGGTGGGGGAAATTGAATCGTCTCACTGAGCTCGCAGTAAGGACACGATGATATTGCCGAGAGACTGTATTCTCTTGTAGCTGACACTAGATTTGGGCTAAAATAAATTCTGAAGAAGCTGAGACATGTACCCAGCACTAATGTGGGAACATCCATCCCGGACAACCATAACCTTTATTTATCTCTTTGAATTATGTCTTTTTTTCCCTCTGCATATACTAAGCCTATGTGATGAATGTGAACAACAAAGGAGAAAATGGTTTATGTTTTCTAGTAGCTACTATATCTCACTATATATATAAATATAAGTGTATTTCTTCCCTCTATACTAGTGTATATATTAAATATATATAATATTAAATACAACAAACAATATGGTCAGCAAGAGTGGAAAGCCGTTTATGTTTGTCTGGTACCTACTAATTCTCACTGAATTAGAACATTTATTTCTTAACATGTAATTATTATCATCGATGCGTTGTATTGCATGGCGCGTTCACAGTATGCGTGCATGTTGGAGGGGGGGATCTCGTGTACAGTTGATGCATACAACATATTGTACGTCTCCCAGGCCTACCAGAGCGCAGTGGAGTCTCTGCCGTAGAGAGTGCGTGTGTTTACACCCGCTCGCCGTAGTAGAGCTACCCTGCCCTACACACACGAGACACACGAGTGGGCAGGGCCTTGAGTGCCTGGAGTGACGTCCAATCACCAGCAAGTAAAGCAATCACTGGCTAGACGGATCCACCAATGGCCTGTGTCGCTGTCAGCCCGGCCGCCAATGAAATGCGCACAAAATGTGGGCACGTGGACCCGTGCACATGTTGACACTCGTAAACTGCCAAGAGAAAGCGCTAGCAAAGACACAAACCAATGAACGGCCAGTTAGTGTGTGAGCTGAGGCTGGGTACCCCAACGCGGCTCCATCTACGGAGTGTGTAACGAGTCTGTCGTTCCAAGTACGGGGGAGAGGTGTTAAAAACGTTTCTGGCAACCGTAGCCGCCGCAGCTGCTGTTTCACTACTGTATACTTAAAGGTGAGTGTCTCCCTTGTTTCGTTATGTTGTAGCTAACGTTTCCCGAAGTCAGTAGGCCAGCCTAAAGGAATTTCCTGTCCCGGTATAACGTTATATTGTATGTCTCCGGGTACATTTCGTACATGAGCGCTGTTTTTTCAGTTTGCTTTTTTCTATTTCTATTAATTTCTATTATTGTTTAATAAGGTGCGACTGCAAATGGTGTTATATTGTCAAAACAATACATCGATAAATTGTGGTTTTGCTTGTAATTGTGATTTGCTTTTTTGTCATAGACATCAGGGTCGTAATCTGATATTTCCAGTGATATTATCGCCCTTGGTACAAACGTACAGTAATTTATGATAGCTGGTGCTGTAGGATTTATTAGTTTCTGCTGTGGTCATGGTATGGTTCACGGACAGAGACAGACACGCAGCAAACACCTGAGACGCAGCCTCATTCCGCCGTGGTCCATACCTGGGCAGACTGAGCCGACAGACACCACCCCCTACACGGGCTATAAACACGAGATGAGAAGGCATGGAGAAAAGAATCGAACCTAGTCATTGTGTTTTCCCACAACGTTTCAGTTCACTCAGATACACAAGATGACAGCTGGTTTTGAGAGAAAACAACTACAATAGAAGCAAGACATCTGATACAAATAAAATGTGTCTGAATGGCGAGACATTTTGTTTATGATAATAGCTGAATGGTTTGTTGGCTTGTTGAAATGAATTCTTTGATTCCCTGAAACTAAGATATTGTGTGGACTCAATAAGTGCATCTTACTGTGTTGCCTCTGTGTAAGCACACTGCAAAGTGTTACCACTGTGTAAGTTTACTCTCCATTGTCTGTGTGTTTATAGACTTTATTTATAACATTGAGAAACACTGCTGCTTACATGTGTGTTGGTGTGTGTAATAGTGGCTTGTGTTCTTGTGACTTCTGTAATTTCCCCCACTGTGTATTAGTGGGAACATAGACCAGCAGACCAGTAGGGACTCCAGGATTACAGAGAGAGAGAGAGAAAGAAAAAGAGAGAGAAAGACACATGGCCAGAGAGCTAGAATGTAAAATGTGAGGAAAAAAGGAGGAGGGCTGGTCAGAGGAAGGGAAGAGGAGCACCAGCTCGTGTGCATAATGAACAGGATGAGCTAAAGAGCAAGTGGGAGAGAGATGAGAGGCATACAGAAACACTGCCGGAGAGGAAAGAGGGAGGTTAGTGTATGTGAATCCAAGGGGGGATGGAGAGCAAGTCTGAGACAGATGGGAGGGGCTAGAGAGAGCGCTGGAGGCAGTGGGAGAGTGAGAGAGAGACTGCCTTTTTCTGATTCCACTACTGCTTACTCTACAGGCACCCTTCCCCCTCACATTTTACTCTCCTCTCCAGTCTATACTCTACTCAATGGGAGCCAGACATGCACTACCATTGTGTGCCTGCTGCCTACCCCCAGTCCCAGCACTCTTCTTCATGTTAAACTAGGCCACTGGTATACCCACCATTTTGAATAATTGGGGTTATTATTTTTGGGAGGGAGATTGAAAAATGGAGTAGTGCCAAATGGAAGACAGTGCTTTACAATGATATTGTTTCTGTATCTCTTTACTCTCTCTTCCTCTGCATCTTGTCCTGCCTTTCACTTGAGTAACAACTTCGGTCATGCTGGCTTTGGGCATTCAGCCAAGCCTCTGTTTTTCCGTTGAATTGACAGTAATAATAATGTTTCTGTTCTAATGCTGTACCTCTTCTGCTTCCTTTCAACAGCGATGCAGTCCCAGGGCGGCACTTCCTCTCAGCCCTCCTTCGACTCACTGAGCTCCAGTGACAGCTTCTTGTTCAGCGACTCTGAGCAGGCAGAGGACGAGGTGGACGTCTTCCTGACTGACAGCCCCCCCTCCGTCATCATCGGTGGAGCGGGTGGGGTCACGACTGACAGAAGCGGGGGTTCAGAGAGCCCTGGGTCCCAGTGGACGTGTGATGGCTTCACCGACAAAGAGGAAGAGGAGGAGTCAGACAGGTCAGAGAGCAGCAGCGGGGCTCACCTCAGGGTGGACGGGACAGATGCAGCCAGCCAGAGCACCAAGTCCCAGGGAGACCTGCTGTTCGCTCAGAAGGTGAGGGAGTGTAATTGTAGACTGGGGGAGGAGAGGGGCAGGTGGAGGGCTGAAAAAGAAAGCGATGGTGAGAATGACAGAGCAAAACTTAGGTTCAGTATAAGAGATGGGAAGTGTGCAGAGGGAACCACAGCATCTTATTCAGACAGCGAGGCCTAACCTCAAATCCAATAGTAATCCATCTTCCTCCCTCCCTCTCTCTCTGTCAGTGTGCTGAGCTCCAGGGTTTTGTCAGGCCCCTGCTGGAGTTGCTGAATGGACTGAAGAGGGGACGATTCGACCATGGTAAGCATCCTTACCTTGTTACCTGCACCTTTCTGTGTTTAAGTGGGAATGTGTGCAAACTGTAGTAGCCAATGTTGTATGCGCTGAACACAGTTGTATGTGACCTTTCTGCAGCAGTCTGTATTGATCCAGCCTATTGATGTAGTCTACAGTGCAGTGTGTGTAGAGAGACATTGCCTAGTGGCTGGTTTATCAGCTCCCATGGCACGGTTTGCTAATATCACAGGTGTGCTGGATGTTTCTCTATGATAGAAGTTTGTGAGTGTGTGTGTGTCTGTGAGCGGACAGCACAACCTTTGTGTTAAGTGATTAGTTTGGTGTGTGTGTGTGAGAGAGAGATGTCTGCATGTGTGCATGCGTCTTCCATGACTATCGGGGAAATGCTGACTCTGGAATTATGGCTTTGATTGACAGGTCTGAGTAGTTTCCAGCAGAGTGTTGCCATGGACCGAATCCAGAGGATCGTGGGGGTTTTACAGAAACCCGACAGCGGGTAAGATGTCATCCCCACTGTCCCGCCCACACCGCTGAAATACCACCTCCCCCCCGTTCCCATTTTCTCTACTGCTTTCAACTATCCCTCCTTCTCTCACTAACTACCACCTTTTACCAAACCACCTGTACTTGGACAGGTGAGGCAGGAAAGGGGTGGAGTTGAGATTGTAAATGATTATTAAATTGTAGTGAGGCAGTCTTCCATTTCAAAGCCCTGTCTCCTGTTTCGTGTTTTATTGAACACTCATTCGAGTAGGTAGAATTACAGCATTCACCTTCCTTGCAGGGAAACATCAACCATCAGAGGAAAGACGTGACTGTATCTATGTAGGATGATAAAACCCAAAGCTTTGTTACACACAGCAATGCTATGTCCTTATCTGTTCATCACTTTGTTTATTTCTCCCTTTCTACTTTCTACATTGTTTTTGTAGGGAGAAGTACCTGAACACTCTGCTGCAGGTGGAGATGATGTTGAAGCTTTGGTTTCCACAGGTCCCTACCCACTCTGCCCAGGCAGCCTCCAGCCCCGCCATACCCCCTAATCTCCACCAAAATATACTCACCTCCACCCCTCCACACAAGCACAGGGATCAGTTGCATATTCCTGTCAAGGTGAGAACACATGCATGCATATGCACGTGAACACACTCATACACACATAGAAATATTACTACAAATTGAAAACTATATTCCCCTGCAACTTAATCTCTTGCTCATTTTCCAGAAGCGCAGACTCAGTTGGACAAGTACGGACTCTCCTACACCTTCCCCTGTGCTCCTCAAGCGCCCTCACATCAATGGAGAAGGGAAGAGGGAGAAACAAGAAACAAGAACAAACAAGAAACAAGAAGATAATGAAGGCAAGAGTCCACCTCCACCATTGGCATCAGATACACTTCAAAACCCACAGGATGCAGCCAGTGAAAGTCAGCTAGATGAGGACAGGAAGGGAAAGGACAACGACCGCAAGGAAAAAGGCGAGTCATCCAACTACAAGGCAGGCCAATACTCTGAACCCAGTCTGACATGGGTCCATGTGGCCCCCATTCTGTCCCCACCAAAGGCCTGCCCCTCACACAAGAGCGCTGCAGTGGCAAGTAACAATGAAAACCAGCTTGTCGCTGCTGCCCCCATTCTCAGCAGCAGGGGCAGTCCAGCTACACAAGACAGCTCGATCTCTTCCACCACACCCTACAAGCACCCCAAAAATCAAAAGAAGCCAATCCGGTGCCAAAGCCAGCCTGTTGCTGGGCAACAGATTGAGAGTGAGACCTTAGAGACCTGTCAGGGCCAAAGCCAGTCTCCTCCGGTCCCACTTGAGCCTTTGTCCAGGGTTTGCCCCACCCCCTTGGAGACATGATGCACTGAGCATGCGCAGAACCAGCAGTCTAGCTTTGCTACACCACCAGGCTGAAGCTGCTGTGAGAGGAAGAGAGGAAGATTCATATAAGAGAGGAAGGAGGAAGAATATTAGGTGCTTAGATGTTGAAGACAATGTTTTAAATGAAAGATCAAAAGCAACCCCCTTTCAAGACGAGACCACAATTACAACAGTTGTTTCAAGGGGACAAAATATTATATGAATCAAATGTATTGATAAAAACAATTCCATAATAACCAAAATATTTGCACAAAAGTGGTTCTGTTTGAGGGGGTTGGTAAGGGACACCTAAAGCCCAAAGGCTGTTTACAGATTATTGAATAATGACCAAGTCTTGAAATGATCTCCTATAGATGAGATATTTTTAAGAATTTGGAGGAGCAACTAATAGTTTCTTCTAGATATAAAGGAATCATAATATTCAGAGATGACATGTTTCAGCAGACATCTTAACTTGAGGTTCAGAGGTTTATTGTGACAGGAAAAGGATAGCTCAAGTCATAACTCCAGTTACGAGTGAGTAACACTCAATATCAACAAACTATTTGATTCTAGTCTTATGGCAGCAGATAACTGACATTATCTTTGCTTGTAGATTGAAATGAATTATCTGGCTTGAAGAGGAATAGTGGTGAAGCAGTCATTCAAGAACCTTTTTAGCTAGTGATTTGAGAAATACAGTGTGCAGCATCTGTGCGTGGCGTGTTAGAGTCATCTGGGACCGAAGAGAACACACACAGCCGAAAAAATGTCATCAACTCACGAATGTAAGCCAAGAACTGTTCGGGCACTCGGTTGGCAGATCTGTGGCGATGTATCAAGAGAAGTGACAACACGACGATCAGAGGTCACAGTAACTTAAGTATCATGCTGTGGGTCCGATGTTTCCTCCCAGTCCCAAACCGTATGGGGGAAGTTACAAACTGACTGGCAGTCAGTGTCATTAAGATCCGAGGAAGACTTTGAAGACCAGCGTGAGGGAAAACAATGACCACTCAAAGACAGATGGCTCTTGAGTCCCACGGTTAATTTATAAATGTGTTCTGACGCTGCATTTATTTATTGTTTGTATTTATTTATTGGGCAGCTGAATTTAGCCTGCTGTGCACTTGCATAGTTTGGTCTACAATTTTGAGAGGCAACTGGGAAAATGCTGTATCAGGTTGTTTGTGGTTTTTCATGGGAGGAAAAGAGGGAAATGAAAAGTAATGATTGGACTACTGTGCCTTTACCAAATAGGATGTGTTCTGAAAAGCATTTGGTGCTTTCAATGCATTCATACTGCATTTTGATTGTTTGCTTGTATTTCATACAAACCAGTATACAGTCAATCACAAAAGCCTACATCTAGTCTTCATTCTTATCTGGCTTCCATTTGTCTGTTGAGACAAGTTACAGACCGCACCGACACCAACAGCATCATAAACTGTGTCTGTCTGCTTCAAAGCCAGTAGCCAACTATAGCATTCTGATGTCTAAATCAAAACTGCCTATGATTCTAACTTTTACATGTACCAACAGCAGTGGCTAATTTATGTCGTTTAGTGTGAAAGCGCACCCTTCTTTGGGCCTTTTCATTTGGTTCTGCTGAATAGAGGAATAGACTGAACTGCACTTATCTGTGGTGCTCTTGAAAACTTGAAAAACAAAGGAGGAAATATAATGAAAGGGTGGAAATCTTCATTTTGCACCAACATCTTCTGCTGCTATTGTAGTCTAATTCCAATTCTAATCTAGATGTTTGATATGAGGATCTCTCTTTATTTGGAAATCTGCTCACGATATTCTTTTAAATGTAGCATGGTTTTAGCTGTATTGGAAAAGTACTGTACATGTTAGCCTAAAGTATTTTTAAATTGGTATGAGCAGTTAATAAACGATGTCCCTAACTAGATAGGAGAGATATCCTCTGCAAAGTATTAATGAAATACATGCACCAGACTCCTCCAACAAGCACCATGTGTGAACACAGAGCCACTGGCAGCCTCCATATTGCTGTCTTTATTTTGGAGGAATGAGTGTCAGGAGCCCTCAGCCACAGACTCTTCTGCTCCTGTTTTTATACCGTCGTGGTATGTCAAGTGAAACCAATTGCACTTATTTTTTTTTTGTTGATGTCTTTTTCATGTTTTCTACTGCAGCGACCACTGCTGATTGGTCAGAAATAATATGTCTTGTTTATTTTAACTGCCTTCTCTTATACTGTAATAGCTGACTGTAGTCTCTCTTTCCTCTCCTTCCTCTCTCTTCCTCATCCACCTCTCCTCCCCTCCTCCACTCTGCTGCATTTGTCTGCCCCTGCCCTCTTCCCGAGTCCGAGTCTCTCCTTCATCTCCAACAATCCCTTACTATCTTTCTTTTTCTGTGTTTCTCTAACTCCATCTTTACATGATAGTACTCTTCTGGATATTTTTTTCAATAATGATACAAAAAGAAAAAATCTTTTAATAAATGACACATTTTGGAAAAAAACAAGCTGGATTGTTTTTGTCCTTGTTTTGTGAGTGTTTGTATATTTATGCACATGTTCTGTGCATGTGCTACTGTTTGTGTTTTTGCTGTAATGATTTCACTTGATTTGTAAACAGATGTGTGACTCAATGGGGTGCAGATTTAGAGACTGTACATTTTGAAAGGGGTGGGGGTGAAGAAGGGAAGGCTAGAGAGAAGGAGGGGTTGCAGGGTTTGTGAGACTGAGCC
>OOFE01013784.1:7041-30298 GCA_900323365.1 Monocentris japonica | reverse complement strand
CAGCCTCATCCACAAACACAAGGGTGTGAGGGATTTCACTTCCTTCCAGCTCCATTATTCTCTATGATACAATAAACAAAATATCAAATCAGTTTTACTGTAGAATCATACAGTTACAGCAAAGTAAAAATGTTCTGTGCTCTTCTCTGCAACTTCAATAAGTATATACAGGCCATAATGAAGGAAACCTTTAACACTGTACAATATACTAGGTGTAGTACACTGCTTTACCTGGACATACTGGTACCGCAGCTCCTTCACTCTGTCACAGTTTCTCTCAAATGGTCATCTGATGTCTTTTCAACACTATCTATTGTAGAGATGCTGACAGAGTTGATATTTTGAAAGACGCCATTGTTGTACTGGATCTCTCTCAGTGTAATAGCATTATTTGCTACCACCATGTTGCAGATCTCGCTCTTGTTGAAGTGTAAAAACTGCTCTTCTGCCAACAGTACAAATAGATATTATTGTATATGTACTGCAATGCACTGTCCTGTACTGTACTGTGTGCCTCATGTATTTCTTACAGCATGAGTTTCAGACATGCATTGATTTTTATTGACTTTAGGTAATTCTACTGTATTTTTTTACTTTAACTCTACTGTATTGCTATAACTGGAAAACTGTAACATGAATATTTCCAGTATTGACTGAGTACATACCTGTTTTTCCTGAGGAATGTTTGGATAATTGAAAACACTGTTAATTACATGGTCCACAATTGTGGCCTGTATTTCATCTGGGACAGCTCTATGTCTTTGTACTCTTCTGCCTCTTCCTCTATTCTGCTCTCTTCCCCTCTCTACACCACCACGGATACTTACTCCTCTTCCTCTTCCTCGAGCAGGCAGTTGCCCCCGTTCATTATTAACCTGGACAGGTTCCTCCATGTTCAGAAATGGTAGTGATTCTGTTGTGGTCAAGCTCTATATCCAAGCTCTATGTGACTGGTTGATGTAAGATGTGAGAAACTTTCCATTCGTTAGTGAAGTTCAAGTTTCATCTGACAGGCAATTTACCAATTTAGCGGACACTTAATTTTGACACTTAACTGGACTATTGTGCATGTGATGACTTACACAATAAAAGAATTCATACATGTTTTGGAGAGTACAACTATTCAACTGAGAAGCAACATAATCAGTTTTGATCAAGATATATTTAATTGGTTATTGTGCAAATTGTAGACAATTGTACTTACTTACTTGCATAGATGTAATAAAACATTTGCAATTTGTTTGAAAGAAAAGAAGAGAAATTCAAATCTGTTGTGAACAAGCGCCCAGTGGTTTGGAGGTTTGCACATGTTGTTTTGAAAATATTCATTACCATTTGAGAATTGTGCCAAAGCAATTGAGAAAAACAATAATCTAGCACTGAGTCCAAAAATGGTATTATTCTTAAAGCAAGTGAATAAATCTGCCAGCGGGGTGAGATCATTTCTTTTGTTTCCAATGTGAACTAACTTGCTTCAAGACTTTTCTTGAACCAAGTGACATTACCTTGGGCAAATGGATCGATGTGACTAATTTCATGATATTGATTAATACAAGTGAGATGACATTTGAAACCAGTGAAACTATCTCACCATACTGGCAGATTTGACCACCTGTTTAAAGACAAGAACACAATTTCCAAGTTACTGCTTAGTTTAAATTGCCTTGTTAAGATTCACACTTTTTGCAGTGCAGCTCTGAGGACTCATCTGGATGTTGACTCATTAGGGAGGCTTTCTGCGGAGGAGAAGTGTGACTGCATTGTGTATGTGTGATAACCTTGAGCAGTTTTAGCCATCCCACACTGCATCCCCAGAGAGGATTTACAGTTTTGGACAAAGCGACCCTACACCTACACACATGCACACGTGCACACACACATGCATAGATACACTGATCTCCACTGCAAGACCACTGACCACCCACAGTTTCTGACATGTTAGTTGTTGACACTCCTCTAGGTCAGATCAATGCAGTTCTACAGGTCAGCCAGACAGGCAGCGCCTCAAAGGTCAGGGAGCTAGCTGCATGCCTTAGGAAACACAGTATGGATCTCCTGTGATATTGATCCTTTAAGTGCGGCAATGTCGAAAAACCTCCACCAGCATCAACTTAAAGCCATGCTTCCTACAGAAATTGAAAGGCGATGCATTTGGATTCTAGTTTTCTCATATTGTGTTGTGTATCAGGGGCACTACTAATTCTTAATCTCTACAAGGTGCAGGGCATTGTACACACACAAATTTTGAGTTCACACAAACAGGGTCAGAATGCGAAACATCAGAAAACATGTATAATATATATTAACATTACAATGTGCAACCTCTCGCCTAGAATGTTAATCCTGTGATCCTCCCCCTCAGTTGGGGAAGTTTGAACCTTGAAATCCAGCCTGAATCCGAGATAACCGACCTTTGTGAAGCAAATGGTGAACACAAGCAATCTGGAATAAAACAAAATGTTGATGTTCACTCATGTTTTTGAACAGGTCTTGTCTGCTGCATGTTTAGTCCGAAAATCCAAAACGTCCAAAAATGTCCCGAAAATCATTTAAAAAACAATTTCAGGAAAATGGGGGGAGATTTAGGCATGTACAAAACAAGGTCACAGACAGACACAGACAGACAAAGTATAATATAGCCTATTGATTATTGTAGTTTTAACACACAGTAGATATCACCAGCTTACAATAGATACATTTTCATATACAACTGTAACTGGTGGTACCATCTTATTTGGGGAAGGAGCTGAAAACCTTAAGAAGGGGGGTGAATTAGTGATTACACCTTTACATAAGATCCCTGTTAATATTAAATCTCTCAAATGTTATTTATCAAATATCCGAGGGGTGCAGGTGCATGGAGCTAGTGACAGGGTGTAAACATTGATGATTATCCTATAGAAATGATTGTATTGCTGAGAGCAATACGGACAAAGTAGAAATGTTTTAGTAATGACACTGCATGGTCCATTTGATACCATTTCATGAGCATCCACTGGGAAACCCTATTTATTAATATTACAGTATAAACATTAAGCATCTGTTGACCGAAAGTGTGGATGACTTTGGTTGTGGATCTGGTATTGCAAAAACAAAAAGATTAGAATTGAAACACACGCTCAACACCATGGGCAGAGGGAAATATCTATTTACTGCAGCTCAGCCCACATCCAAAATGAATTTCTGATCCTGTAGGTGATAGTATGCTATGCTACAAATCACCTTGACAGCTAATCCTTCAGGGAGGAGATCAAGTATTGTCATTGTATCACTATGTTTCAAAGAGTTATTCACACTGCCTTTCAATAAAAATGAAAAAAATGAGGGATGTGATCAGAAACACAAAAGGCAGGACAAAGCACAAAGATGAAAAAAGCGAGGAAACTGATATCTCCCAGCTGAGATGAATAGGAGTTGTGTCCAAAAAAATGAAAGAAAAAAAACCCTGAAAATTCATATCTCTGAGAAATGGGATTTTTAAAAAGCAGTTTTTCAGTTCTTGTGTCAATTTCCAGCCTAAATGAGACAAGAAGTTGCTTTTAGAAAGAACCGATTCAGTCTTGATCTTGTCAGGTATTCTCTTATGTAATCGAGGCACGTTTGAGGGCACAGGCAAACAGTTTCAGCTTGAGATAAAGCCACAGGCTGATGTCTCTAAAACAAGTGAGCTGTGGTGATTGAAGTCATTACAGTTAACAGCTCATGGTGGCAGGGAACACTAAGCCTTTACATTTAAAGCCAGGGTATAACAAGACAAGATTTAGGCTGTATCAAAATCCTCCCTTAATATGTCAAATTTTGTGATTGCGTTTGCTTCCAGATTAAATAAAATGGAAATTGTGCTTTGATTGCTGTGAGCTTTTAACAAATTACATGGCGTTTGGACAATAGGAAGACTTTAAATGAAATAAGTGAAATGTACCAAATCTCTGCTTTATTGCGACGTCTTTTGGAGTTAGATATTATTTGATCTGTTGCAGAATAAAGATGATTTCTGTAAGTAAGCATCTTGTATATGACATGAAGGCTTGCTTTCTGCATTCGCAGTGCTTAAGACAAGTGCATTATTGGCATGACCCTAATCAAAACCCTAAAGCTGAAGTGGCCCTAATTGAGAGAATTGACTATTTACAAAGCTGTGAAGAAGGAAACAAAATCGCAACCAAGTTTTACTGGATTCTTGAATTGTGTATACTGAACTGAAGAGGAGGAAAACTTAAGCTAACAAAACTTATTTGGTGGTGCTTTCATCCTAAGCCCCTTACAGTGCCATTCGTATATCAAGTCAAGTCAAGTCAAGAAGTCAAGAACTTTATTTGTCACATACGCATACAGGATGTGCAGTGAAATGAAAAAGTGACAATGCTCACGGGATTGTGCAAAAAACCAACAGCAGCAAAAAAACAATATTTACAGCAAAAAACGAAGCACACTATTTACAATAGGTATCAAATATAAAATATAAATTGAGCATCTGAAAAATATGAAAATATATAAATATGTGTAGTTGCAAGTGTGTGTGTGTGTGTGTGTGTGTGAGTGCAAAAGAGGGGCAGTGTGTGGTGCTTGGTGGGGGCCCTGGTGAGGTCAGAGTTCACAGTCCTGATGGCCTGAGGAAAGAAACTCCATCTCAGTCTCTCTGTTTTGGCAGCGTAACTGCAGAGGCGCTTGCCTGACCGCAGCAGCTGAAACAGTCCGTTGTTGGGGTGGTGAGGATCCTTCATGATCTGAGGTATATGAGGTATATACATTTTATAGCATGGATGGTCCTGGTCCTGGTGGGAATCAAACAACTAATCCATTGAGGTAAACACCAAGCAACAAATACATATATAACACAGGGACATTAGAGAGCACTTAGACGAGATATAACAGCTGTACATTTGCTCCATACTTGCATAAGCCATGACTGTTGATAGGGTTTCTCACAGTGCCCTCTGTGATATTTCTCAGTCTTCAACACCTCTCCTCATCTCCTCAAACATCGCCTCATAATCCCTCCAACAGCAATTATTGACAAAGTCCATGTACCAATAAATGAGCTGTGGAAATGTCACATCCCCTCAAGCTGCTACAGATGATCAAAGCTAAACTCTCTGATCTATCTGTCCACCCAGCCGGACTACTGAACCCTGAGGCAGGAATTACCACCAAAGGTTTAAAGAGATATCATGTTGTCAGATAAAGTGGAGGAGATCGAAGTGAGGTTACTTACTTATCAAGTTCTTGTTTTCTGGAAACTTGTAAACTGAAATTGGAAACCATAAGCTTCCAAAAACATTGACCTGTTTGAGTCAGTGATGGATGGATGGATAGATAGATAGATAGATAGATAGATAGATAGATAGATAGATAGATAGATAGATAGATGTTATTTTGCAATTCTTTGTGCTTCATACAGTTGCTTTCTACCTGTCACAAAAATGTGTTTATTTTGGAGGTCACTGGTGGTTCTCAGGTTTGCCTTTCAGTGTTGGCTGCTCTCCTCTGCAATCATTCCTTATCTGTGTGCACAGCAGCTAAGGATTCGGCTCTCTGAATGAATGGGCTCCATAAACCTGTCACGACCTAGACTTGTTGACTCTGTATCGACTCAGGTTACAGGGATCCATTCTTTTTATTAGCTTCAGTTTGGCTTTGCAGTTGCTGTGTAATGTTCTACCCACTCATGAAAATATCATTACAAAACAAAATCAGTTATTGTACTACAGAGGTTTGTTGTTACGCTCAATTGAAAGCCATTAATTCCCCAATCTCAGCACCCTGGTTTGAACAATACAACAGTACTTCGCTCCATTATTTTTCAGACAGAGCCTACAAGCCATTTTCATGGCATACTGCAGGGTGCCATCTTCTGATGATGCTTGTGACCAGTGCAATGATAAATAACAACTCTCCTTTAGCCCTTATTTTATTTCTCCTCACACTTCTCTCTTACATAATCATATCATCACAGAAATACTGTCATACTGGGCATTGTAGCTTGCACTCCTTACTATTGGTTGCTTGTAATGTTGGTGAGCTGTGAATTTAGACTTATTCAACTGTTGCATTGCATTGTAAGTCTCTCAGGATAACGACATTGGATAAATGCCTAAAATGGAAATGATGAAATTTCAATGCAATTGATTAGCAGTCAGAGATTGGCTCAAATAACATTCAATCAACTCAGTTCAAAATATAAACTAAAACTGCAATTCACATTCTCAGAATAATACAGCATTTATTCTAAATATTTTCTTTATAGATAGAAGATAAAGAGATGACTTTGACAGGACCTGGGTGGGGTATTCGGGACATCAGCCTCCACGGTTGTCAGGACAGGTGCACTGAGATCTTTGACTGACAGCCGAGCATGCATAGAGGAACAGTCCCTTCTTCCGGATTAATTTTCTACTGCTGAGCCTCTGAGATTGATCTGTGCCAGGGGCTGGCAAGGCCTTGGTGTGGGTATTGTAAAAAGAGATTGGATTTATTTTTTCAAGGAAAGAGCTCCCAGGGTTGAGGGAGAAAGTGCATGATAAAAGAAATATGGCACTTTTATTAAATCACTTACAATCATTGTGTGGGGTGTGCTCACATAAACACATACAGCACATATACATACTATGGGGGTCAATTCAGCTAATCCAGAAGTCAGTTTTCTTCAATATTTGAAAACTGGCAATATTTTGCCCTCAAAAAGTTCTTGTATCCAATCTAAAAATAAATCACTGAGAATGTTAATTATCATTATAAACAGCTATTCCAATTTCCATTATGAATTGAGTGAATGAAAAGTGGATAAATCCCAACCATAATACACATTAGTTAAGGTCATCCTATGAAAGCTACTGGGGTCCATTCAGAGGAGAATGTTTGTTTCTGCTTTATCTTCATACAGGCTCAAAATTGTATGAAAGTTGGGGCAATTATATTTGGCAACTTCACTATTTTCTCTATGCACATAAGACCTCCATACCTCTGTCATCTAACAGAACTGTCTTCCATTATGCTGTAGTAGGATTATCAATTTGGTTAATGGAGTCCAAAATGACTTTGATGTCATTCTTACTGGCAACTGAATTCTTGAGTGGTTTTTCAAACTTATATGTTATTATTTGTATGTATGATGATTTTATGATGACTCAGTCTTGTGCTTTTTCACTTCTGCTGAACAGATCTTAATGGAGCCAGCAGTGCAGGTTTTCCCTTTATTATAGCTCATAGTTTGTTAATATCGTTGTTTGGTTCCTTTATACAGTATATTTAGTCTATATTTTACAACACTTAGTATTAGTATCAGTGGAGGGAGTATTACTAGTAGCTGTATCAGACAGTGATCTGCAGGCTTCAGTCAACCTTATTTTCTTTGACATTAGAAGCTAACAGTAGGAAAGGCATATCACCTCCACTGAGCTCAGCTCCTTCAGCAGGCCATTTGCTGTCACGCTAGTGCGCATTAGGATTGATTGAAGCAGACCGTTGCTGTGCACATCAGCTCTTTCTAAAAGTTGTCACTCAGCAACCAGGTTGTGTTTTGTTTGGCAACTTTAGTTTTCTCAAAAGCAGGTGAGATGTCTGTAATGAACATGTAACATAACATATGCTATTTCAGTACCACTACCACAGTACCACTTTTTCTGTCATATTTAACATGGTCTACATCACATGAATAAGATGTTCATGATGCATGATGTTTGTCTATTATACATGTATTGTATTCATGTCTATGAGGCTAGTATGACCTTTTCAGTTTTTTTTTGTAAGAATTCAATTTCCAAGAGTGTAGCAGTCCACGTGATTTCTTTGTGTTTATTTTAAGTGTACGATTGGGTGGAGGTTACCATATCAGCACAATTCTGATAGCATCAGGTAAGATATCACAGAAGACACAACTTGCCCTTCAACTACCCTCCTGTAATTAGATAAATTTTTCACACTCATCTTATGTGGCAAATCCCATCTGGCATGTAAATAACACCAAACAAATCCAAGTAGGATCAAACAACCATATAAAGTCCTATACACTGCTAGTATCAAAACCTTGCCTAACATCTCCACTGGGAGTCTGGATTGCATTTGACCCACATGCCATCATTCTGGTGTCAATGACGACTTAACGCACCCTCTGATGACCATAGTGTATGGAGGATCGGACATAATTAGAAATTAATTGATAAATTAATTAATACATTATCCATACATTTTTAATACATTTTCTATTACATGTCCTATTAATAAATACAAAGAAAACAAAAGTAAAAAATAATAAAAATGCATGGGAATCTGGAAATGAATATATATAAAAATAACAGTGAGCATAAGTTAATAAATAAAGCAACTGCATATTTTATTGAAAATATAATTTTTATTTGCTGGCACGATGGTGCTGCTGAGCGGGTCATGTTAGAAACACTCCCACTCAAGCATAAGCACAATATAGAAATATATTATTAAAGTAAAAAGGTTCTTTAATCAGTGTTTAAATAAATGAATGAATAATTACAGATTCAGGTGAGTTATTTAACTTAATAATAATGGTCTGAAACATCATATGGATTACTTTCATGTAAGTCTCAAGGAAAGAATTTCTGCTTCAGTATAGTAAGTATTTTACCAACTTAACTCCAAAATCAGTTTCATGACAGGTGCAAACAGTGGTGGCCAAACTTTTCCAAAGGGCACCAATTATTAAGAATAGCCTCCATACTGTACATGTTCTCACTTTGTTTTACTGACCTGAAGCTGAGACAGAACAACTGTTGTGCTGTCAGACATTTTTCATAATCGTAATCGATAGGCCAAGAATAGCTCTTGAAGGTGAGCCATGACGATCCATCTTTCTCAATCTTCTTTTCTTCTATTACCCCTGGGGTCGATACCATAGCCATTGGTGCCAACAACAAAGTTATTCACATTTCCCCTGAGGAGCTGAAGTGCTACAGAGCTCCAGTGTGAGGAAGCTAATGAATGTATTTGTCATCTCTCTAATGGCTCACTATATCACCACAGCACCTTGGCCTGGGATTTATGGAAATCATGACTGTGGAAAAGCAAATGTAAGCTGTCTGAGAGTGTTTAGTTTCTGTGTAACAGGCTGCACTGATGAACCACCTTGGGACAACATTAAATTGACAGCGTATGACTGCAATGGACTGTTTTTTAAGCCAAACTTGTGAAGACTTTGACAAAGAGCCGTGGTAAAAGATAGCGTAAGCACACAGAGTTGGGAAGTTGAAATTTAAATCAGCAAGAGTGCAAGACTGGCAAACTAATGATGAGTCAACTCTACTATTGATTAGAACTGGCTTATTTTGGTCCCCGGGGCCCACACAAGCCCACACATGCAGATCAACAATACCAGCTTGCCCTCAAGTGATGCTGAGATGTCTGAACCAATACCATCCCCACAAACTTTTTTTTCCTCTTGTTTTTTTTTTTGCCTGAGAAATCTATCCCAATACACCAGGACTTTGTCTTCTTCCATTAAGTCCCAAGTGACTGCACTTTGAGGCAGTGGTATCTGTATCTATGCACTCTAAATGCTAATGACTCAGTGTCTAGGATTGTAGACCGAGCAGAACCGAAGAAAATGGCAAAGACAAGTGTTCGTATGAAGTCTATTAAGATTGATTAAGAAATCAAAATACTTGTCCGCAGATGACTTTTTTTTTTCACGGTTCTGTCAGCTATCTATTTACCACAAGGTGCCAAGGGGTAGCAATTAGCATCATCGTTGAGTGGCTCTAGAGGGGGCGTTGGGTTCAATGGAGCATGAACAAGTGAGGCTTGAGCCAGTTGCATATTTCATTCACATGGTTTTACATGGTTTCAGAATTTCGCGAGTGCATTTCGTGTAACATGAATAGCGGTGCGTGGGTGTGAGAGGGAGAGGGTAATATTTGTTCAAGATCCCTCTGGGGTGGCTCCTGCTGCTTCTGTGGAGACAAGAACACACACATATAGGCGAGAAGTTGCAGGCTGGCTGCACAGTTCTGACACACATTAAAAGCACACTTGATCAGCAATTCCTTCTATGAGCCCACGCAGACCTCAGACTTCAAATACACCTCCTGAAGGTTCAGTGCACAAGATGGAGTTGATAACAGAAGGATGCCTTACTTTGTCAGCATAGACATGACTGGGGCATTTTCACAAAGCTACTGCCCTCATGTGGTCTGTGCTGGGTCACGAGCATTACAGAAACATCTTCAAAAACGCTTCATTATTTTACTGTACAAAACTGCTACAGCCGATATTCCAAAGCACAATGATGTTGACACGTCTATTCTGCTGTAAACCTTTGAGACATACACCTTTGATTCGGTCAATAATTGGATAATTGATTACCAACAAATGAGTGATTCAAGCCCTCTCAGGGAAAACACCATCATTAGGCTAATTCAGGAACAGCTGAGCCTTTACTCAGTACAGACTGTAGTGATGGGCACATCCTTCACAGCTATCTGCTTTTACAACACCTTGGTCCCATGCAAGGTCTCGAGGGCTGACTGGAGGCATTATCCATCACAAGATCTTTAGAAATGAAAACTATGTACATGAAGGGGGCGAAAAAAGGACACCAAGCCTGACAGACCTAACAGAACCATGACTAGTTTCTTTGAGGTAAGAGGCACTTTTTTGTGTTCAATCTTCAAATGAGCAAAAACGTTTTAGTTTGTTTGTTTGTATGAATTAGTAATTGCTGATTGTTTTTTTTTGTTTGTTTTTTTTTTGCATCTTTCAGACCTGGAACAAATAGAATATAATTCATTTACATTTGTCTTGACCTCATTGAAGTATGGGTGGGGTCAAGTTGCTAATCACAGGCAAATACACTGAATTGTGTTTCAAATACTTTCCTGTGATTCTGTAAACTTCCTTCTATTGTTCTGTGTAGCAAATCCCATCCATAACACATCTAATCGGACTAATTCAAACCATATGAACTCTTTCCTACTACCTTTGGTCTGGTACCCTTGAAGCTCCCTGCAAGCAGAATTACATGGCTCTTACATATATGTATGTAATTCAAGCCCAATTTGATTCAGCTTGTTGATGCTTCAGGTGGTTATGATATCAAAAATCATACTCTGGTTGACTGCCAGTTTGGGTGTCAAGATGAATTGATGTGCCCTGTTATCCAGTGGTATGTGAACCATGCTGGTCAGTACACAGAGACGAGCAAATTTCTTCTCAAACTGTGTATGGAACAATTGATTTTGTTTGTTCATGTGTTGGTTGCTTTAAGGTCAGATGCTTTTATAAGCCCTTTGGGTATTTAATGTCTCTTGCACAATCTGTTTTTCCTTTTCTTTGTGCTTTACTGTGTTTATATGTGCAAATCAGTTAACCAAACTAAAATGTAATATTCTACCTGATCATCATTAGTAAGGGTTTCCTTACACCTGAAACTCTTCAGACCCATGTTGATACCTTGATGCTCACACACAGCCCCCCATCTGGTTCTATGGGAAGTTTTGACCTTAGGGATCTACACACAGTTGGCCAATTCATAAGGAGATAAGATAAGATGTATCAATGGATTAAAAGCAAGCTACAAATTGTTTTCTTTGAGGTGGAGATTTTGGATTCAAAGAAGTTACAGTTTTGCGTCTTGAACAAGGTAAAAACTAAACTATCTTTTCTCATAATCACTATTTGTAATGTTTCAACATTTGCCATTTTTTTGAAACAATTTTTCAGAAAACAATATAGATTATTTATTGCCTCTGCTCAAGTTCAAATTCATAATCATATGTACGAAGCCACAAAGACATACTTAATAAAAGAACTATAACTAACAAAAGGCAAGAATATAGACTTGAGAATAAATTGAAATCATATAGCGATGTAGCTGTCATAAAATGTGGCCTAATGTCTGACACATTTTGACAGATCCAACATGGTATCCAGCCAGACAGTCTCTGACACTTCATCCTCGTGAGTAATATGCCTACAAACAGCCTATTGATAACCTATATCATGTCTCCCATTTATATGCTTTGCATCCCTTTTCATAAGAATAGAATAGATTTGTATGAGTTGACATTGGCTTTAACAACAGCTGTTCACAACATAGATTCACACTCTAACTGTGAATGACTGACAGAATGAGGAGGCTATACTGAGCCAGTTCCTATTTAAGGAACACTGACTGTGTCACCCTTAAAGCACAACCCAAGTTATTTTGGACTAATGCTGTCCCATACGATTAAATCATAGGCTATATCAAAAAAAGAAAATGAGAAAATTTTACTTAATATCTTAAAATCTTAAAATCTTTAATCTTAATTTTATAGCTGATACAATGAGTACAACAGTCAAATCAAGTCAAATCAAATTTAGCCAGACAATAGATGTACTTTGTCCCTAGAATGCTCATATATGAAAAAGAAATCAGAGGCAAAGCAATAATAACTAAGCAGAAAAGGGAAAGTATTATTTTTGTATTTGCTTTCCATGTCATGTTATAGTCCTGACGCATCACTTTACTGACTTTCTACAATGTGTTGCTGAGTACTAATACTAATACTACTAATATTAAAAGGAATGTACCAACTACCAACTACTACTGCAGGTGACAACGTCTTTTCCTTTTTCTATAGTTATGGTTATGGAAAACTGGGCTCTCTGTCAATGGGACAAATCCAAATAGGAGAAATAAAGATTGATATTTTCTCCGTCCAGGTTTTCCCTAGAGGAGCTATATCAGGCTTCGAGAGAGTTGCCCTTGGTCCTGTACAGCAGTGCATGAGTCCATCTGTGGCCTGAGGTTGTGACCTGGTCCTGGGCTTGGAGTCATTATGGCAGGGCATTTTAGGTTCAGGACCAGACCTTAGTGAAATAATAATTGCAATCTCAGGGCTTGTGTTAGCATTCAGTATTTCCCCCGTAATGCTATTCTTGGTCAAGTGGAAAAACCTCTGAAACAGCATTCAGACAATGGAATGCTAAATATCTCCATCAAAACAGGAATTGAATCAATTCCCACAGATAACCAGTATTAGTATTGATCAATTATAGAATTAATCTGCATCATATCAGAAGTGGATGACTACTGGCTGATATCTGATTTTTCAGGCCAATATATCAACAAACCAATATTGGTCTAACCCTAGTCCTATGTAGCAAACCCTACCCACCTGGGACATAAGTAGGCTAAAAGATAGAGAAAAAGTATTTGCAAAAACTGTTCAAGCCAGGTCTGTTCAGGACATTTGATGGTGTATAGGAACTAATAGACCTGACCAGACTGATCCATTATATCCAAGTTAGCAGGATCAGTTGAGTCACTATGGAATTGAACCTCTGGCAGGCCCAAGGCAACCTTCAGGGCGACAACTGGGACTGCTGCTCTCAGCTCTAAGCCAATAGGGGCGTCCAAAGGAGACCATATAGATTTGTCAATTATGGGATAGTTATTGTCTAAGCTATAGTGGCACCAGTAAAGTCCTGTTTGGTCTGGAAAAACCTAGCACCCTTGGGCCTATTTACACAGTCTCATGTGGTATGGGTTGAATGACAAAATCTGCTTGTCTTTCTCAGAAATGTATGTACTAAAATTACTTTTCAAGGCCTAGAACAATGTACGGCATTACTGATACTGATCAGTACTGACTTTATACTCAGCTTTCAAGCCTAGAAACACCAGCTGCTGTGTGGTTATTGTCTTAATATTGGTTGCTTCTAACTTTCAGATGGAAAATCTCTCAGAGATGACGAGGTATTAGAAAATCTACCAGTAGGAACCACAGCAACAATGTTCTTCCACAACCTAGGTCCACAGCTGGGATGGACAATAGTGAGAGAGTACGTAGTTCACAAATAAAGGGCTATTATTTCACTTATAACCTTGGAATTATAAGATTCAGTTTGGTATTTTAGTGAAAAATGAGATATTCATATAAAGTATTTCTACACGTCTTTACAAGTTAGAAAAGCTTTGAAAATGTTTATATGGGTTTAAATGTGCATTAGCTTTGTACCATATAATGTAAAAACATGAATGCTCAAAGTCTCACAACTACAAACACACACACAAACACACTCACAAAATGTGGTCACTGTCTTCATGCATTTCATCCTTCTGAGTGTAACTGTGTCATGGTATGTCAGACCGATGCATGACTGACACTCATCAGATTCCTCTACAGCTGCACCCATATTGTATGCATGCTGCCTGAATGTACATAGTGACTGAATGCTGAATGTGTCTTTGAAGAGTGACATACATATATGTTCTATTTGAGGCCTGTCATCCAGTGCAATCAACAAAAATCCCTGTACATTTATCATACTTGGGGAATTCTGTTCCCTCAGGTGTTTCTGGCTGAGTGTATTGGACCTCTCTTCCTGTACCCGCTCTTCTATTTCCGTCTTCCAAACATCTATCCGCCTAAGCATAACTTCACCGCTAGCCCCTTCAAAGTGGTCATGTAAGTACGTATTTTAAATGAAACCAGTGAACACTTTGCATTAGGAAATAATATCCCTAAAAAAAAATCATAATCTGAAATGAAATAATCTGCCAATGGGGTGGAAAAATATCACTTCAAATGTGTTGTTATGTCCTCTAATTACACAGGACCCTATTTATAGCTGAATAACCACATAAGTGCATGAGATGTGACGTCTTAACCTGCATCAATTGTAAATAAATGGACATATTCTATTTAAAAAAAAAAAGCAAAAAAGCATCTTTGAAGCGACATAATGTGAAACCTAAGTGAGAATGACACCCAGGTCAACTGCATGGTGTTACATTGGCATTACCATTGCATCATGTTGCTCTTGTCACATGACCATGTAGGTTTTTATGCAATTCTGTTCTCAGTATAAATCTCAGTCCATGACATTTTCAAAAGCCCCGATATTGGATTAATTGATTCTTCTATGAATAGATTCTGCTAAATGATATAATAAATAGTGATCTAAAGGCATTCAGACTGTCAGTTGGTGCTCTGTTCTGTCAGACAGCATGCAGTTTTTAGGAGTTACCTGTGGGCTGTCGTACAGACTGGACTACATTCACAGCCTTGAGAAAATGCCACAAATTTTACACACATTACACAGGACAGGACACTAGATTACTCAGGACTGAACACAAATGATCCAACCACTACTGGAAGCTGAGTTAAATTGGAGTCAAATGTCACCCCATTAGCAGGTTTTTGAAATTGTTTTTAGAAAAATGAGATTTTAACACTGAATGCATGATTAACTTATTTATAATTAAAGCAGATACGTACTGTGAACCTTAACATACTACAGGTTGGCCTGTGTGTGCCATTCATCCCACTACATCAAGATGGTGTTTGAGATCATCTTTATACATCGTTTCTCCCATGGAACCATGCCGTTACACAGCATCATGACGGTGAGTTCTTCAGATATTTACCCGGGCAGTTATCCCTTGCTTGGATCAATACATGTGATAAGTGGAGACCGTGGTACTATGAGAGGAAGCTGAGACTGCAATGCTAATTTAGCAGTCAAGGCATGGGCTCTCTCAGGCCCCCAGGGGTCCGTAGTCCAGAATGAACAATGTCTTCTCCCCAAGCTATCATACTATCAGTACACTTTGGCTGACTTTTAGAAATTGAACCTGCTCTACAGAAAGTCGTTTGTGCAAGCCGGGAACTCACCGTGACAATATTTGGCCATTATTTTATAAAAAAAAAAAAAAACAGCACGGGGTCTGAGAGTTTTGATATTTATGAACACGCTGAAAAGAATGTTTCATGTTCTACCTCTCAGAACTGTTTATATTACTGGGGATTTGCTGCCTGGATAGCTTACTACATCAACCACCCCCTGTACACACCACCATGTGAGTAGGAGTACGACTTTAATGTACTTGATGGATAATATAACAGCACAAAGGAACTGTGTGTCTTCTGCAGCATGTGGTAACCTTCAGATTTACAGTGCATTGGTTATATTATAGTCTTTTCACTGTTATGTAGTGTGAAAAGACTATACACTATACACTATACACCTTGGTACACTCTAGCTGTGTGAGGCTGGCAACTTCTCCATTCATTTGGTTCTCAGTATCTTTGGCTGCAATGATATGTTGATTTACTATTCTAGTATTTGCACGTATGGTGTCCAATTTCGACTCTACTTTTGTTACTGTTGTGCTACTATAACGATTTTAGGGTTAAGGTTTGGAAACTACTTCACACAGTAAGTTGAAGTTTCATTCAACTGTCTCATTTCCATTACATTTCCATTTTAGGCATTTGGCTGACACTGAGTGATAGCTAGAGTGATTCTATTGTGATATCTAGTGATTAGCTTCAACATCTAGATTAACGTTAGCAACATTAACATTACAAGCAACCAATAGTAAAAAAGTGCACAGGCAGGTTTGAGCCACAGTGTCCAGAAAAATAGATGTAATAAATTCCTGTGTAACAAGAATGGACACAGAAGTGTGAGGTAAAGAAATAACAACCAGGTAGATTTAGATCATTGTGCCTTTGATGATTAGAGAAGTAAAAATAAGCTGAAACCAACAATTTTTCAGAATTTCAGTAGAATGACGGGAACCTAGTACATAATAAAGGAAAAGAAAGAAAGTGGCCTTCTCCTCACCACCTTACTTTGTTAATGAGGATCATTTGGCATTTGGCATGAATGCCTTCATCGCGATGATTATGAGTGGCTATGGAAGGTTATTTATAGGACCCTAAAGGCTAAACAAATACACTTAACAAAGGCTTAATGAGAGTCAACAGCTCTTGACTGATGTATGAAATTAGCTAACGGTAGACGTGCTCCCTAACGTGTAGGTGACACTTCTCATCTTAGTTCGTGTCAGTCAGTTGTCTTGCAGGGAGGATATTTCCATGATCATTACGGCTGTCTTATACAGTTATGTCCTGTCAACAGGTTCTCGGCCAAATAGTGTCCCTTACCCTACCCCAAAAAAACACCTTCACTTGGCTCTTCTTCTTTGTGTCATGTCCAAATTACACGTATGAGGTCAGTGAATCTAAAGTCTAAACGCGTTGTGAATTAGTGCCAATGTCCAATTTCACCAATTTCACCAACTAAGATAAATTCCTGTACATTTATTGTATTTAGTAGATAAACTGATTATGATAACATGGGCAATGGCTGTGTTTTTGTTTTGTTTTTTTTGTGCAGGTGGGTACATGGCTTAGTTTCAGCACCATTACTCAGTGTGCTCCAGGTAAACCTTGCCCTGCATTCAACAAGATACAAACATACTCGCGCCACTACTGCTACAGTATGGACCTCTCGCTCTCCCACAGTGGCACTATTCACATTCATCAGCTTCATCCAGATCCAGAAGCATGAGATCTACACCAGAGAATTCATTAGCTACCCTGAACTCCGCAGTGCCATCATTCCTCTGTGTCTTTGAGCTAACCAATGAAGTTCAGGCTGGTGGGCGGCCTGAGGCGATGACACCACTACTTACAGCAGGAGGACAGTAATTGGACAGTGTGTCAGATAAATCCGGATTATGACAAGCCACTCAGCGCAGTTTGCCATGGCCCTGATGCCAAGCCACTTCTCAGCCACTCCAGTGAGCAAGAGTAGCTTCCTTTTCCACTTGCTCTACAGATTTCTAACAGTAGCTGCTGCTCAGTGCTCTGTGACTGTGTGTGGGAAAATCAGACAATGCAATGCCATTCCAGAGTTGCTATTTGAGTTTGGATTAGTAGGAAATACTGTGCTGCAGGAACACATTATGAAACCCAGCACGGTTTTATTTGCCATAATTGACGTTGCAGCACAAATCGGCTCAGCAAGAGTGTGTGTAGCATAAGCAGTAAAGCATCTTAATGGTTTATTTGGTCAGATACAAAATACAATTCCTCTTTATCTGCAGCTATATTTATCTAATAAACTTTCTCAATTTTAATTGTTCAAGAGGAATATTTTGCAGTCTTTCCAGAAGTCCATTAAGCCTGTGAACGTAAGTCTGAGTTTCAATGTTGACTGAGGCGTGGCATAAACTGTCACTGGTTTTCCATTCGGTAACTGGCATAGGATTATGACACGGCACGGCAGTGACGCAATGAACAGACACATGGCAGACAAGGAAAATGCACGACAATAAAGTACAGAAAAGAATGGTAAAGAACCGAAGCAATAGTAAGAGTAAACACATTTTGGAAAGGATTTGTCACATAGAGGCTCATTTCTTCACAGGTCAAGTGACTGAACTAAGGATCAGCAACATTTAGTGACGCTTCATGTATACAGGGTACAAACATTTGAGATGTGTGTGTGTGTGTGTGTGTGTGTGTGTGTGATTCATTTCACATACAATATGTACATATTTATACAAGCCAGCCATATTTAATCTAAGCATAAATCTGTTTTTCGTTATTTCAGATAAGGAACAAGGACCAACAGGTGGCATTCATACATACGTCTAAGCAATATGCCAAACATCCCTAGCCTTCTCTTGTTAAAAGCCATGATAAAAGGGTGGGAAATTAGCCCCTGCCAGCAGCCAAATGCTGGTAAATGTTGGCTGTGGATGAAAAGTTGAATTATTCTACTAGTTGCTTTGGCAGGCCAACCAGTCTCTTTTCTACTCTAAAAAGCAATTTGGCTAGCAAAATGGTAAAAGTGGGCCTTTTGGATTTTGGAATGTGGCCAGTGGATGAAAACATATATCCGTGTCATTGTGTGTTTCCAGGTTATTTTTTTCATGTTTTCTTGAGTGGTGTTATCTTGATTTCTTTACGTCCACCGGCTGTCCGTCGGTGTAATGTCACGTCCTCATCCTCTCCTGACTGCTGCTTGGCAAAGTTGACAAACACCTGCACAGCAAACAAATACTTAGTAACAAACTCTAACAACTGATGCAGTGCACTGATCTACTCAATCCATTATCATCTTACTGTCTATCTATCAACATTTGGTGCTATCTATAACTGCTAACAATTTATTAGAAGACAGAAATAAAACAGTTGTGTTTAAATAAGAGGGGGAAAACTATTTAAAGCTGCACTAGACAGCTACTAGAAATACACCTGTCTTATCGGCCTGAATCACAAAGTGGGGCTGATTCGCCCTACTTGCCCAAATAAAATCCTGGTGCCGGTATGGACGCTCCACCCACAGGAAATGAAATAGAAGTTTTCTCCTAAATAGCAGTAATCAAATGGTTCACCCAGAAAATGCTGGACTCACCCTTAGTAAGGTTATCAATGGGGCTGTGACTGTCAATTGTTTCTGCACCAATGTCACCAAGACCAATTCCTCTACATTTAATGCACTCAGTGAATTAAACTTTTCCGACAGGGATTCAGAGTCACGTCTGTCCCCTTCTCATTGTCATGGTCCCTACGTACCTGGTCTAGTGTTGTCTGGGAAACAGAATAATCCTCGATGCTGAGCTTGTCCTTATTGGCCACCACCAGCTGGAAGATCCTAGCTAAGGAGGAGGAGGCGATTTCATACTGCAGCGTGTTGTAGTGTTTCTCCCTCTGAACACAGCCAGGGAAGCAGCTCTCCATGAAGGTCTCGGCAGGGCCCAGGTCTGGGGACCTGCCTGCTTTAGCTGCCTTGATTTTCATGGTCACTACGTAGCCGTCGCCAAACCTGGGCAAGGTAGACAGCCAGGAGACATTAGACATTCTTAAGGGAATCATGCACCTGACTACTGGCCATACTCTGGTTGAGGTCTTATTTGAATTAAGCTGCTTACATGCACCCTTGATACCCTGCAGTTGAGTCTACCTGTTACCTTGATCCAACCAGTTAACAGAATATTCCTCTCTACCACCAGGCCAACAGATAGAACAGACAGCCAGCTACCCTCTTTGACTGAGCAGTAGGTCACTTCTAATACAAGGGAAAGAAATTACTGCTCATAAGTACTGCTCACCGCCATGTTTTTTGTAAATGTAAAAAGTTTTGCAGGTGGCGGGAATCAAAAGTGAAGAGTGAGTAAGGTGTTTACATGCTACAGTAACCTGTTAAATATTGGAGTAAGCCAGGCACTGTAACCAGCTTTCTCATAATCGGAGGATGAGCTTGATCGGGTTATTCTAACAGAAGTATGACATTAGTATGTGTCAACCCAAAACTGGGTCACTTCATCAACTGGGTTAAGAAAGGAATTCTCTGTACATGATGCAGCAAATGGAGTATGGGGACAGTTGAGGTGTCTATGGAAGGTTATCATAACCTAACTGTGTAAAAAGGCTTACTCTTTAGCCAATGGTGATCCCAGCCCTAGTAGTGGTAGTAGTATCACCATACCACCCTAAATGATACTGACATTACTGATGGTGCAAGGCACAAATGCAGGCTAATGGCACAGATTGGTGAGCAAATAGCTCTTTTACAAGTATAGTCTTTAACTCCTGCTGTATCCTTTACAGACCACAAATTTTAATGATGAACTTTTTTGTGGTAATCTATTTTTTATTGAAATAGTGTACAAGCCTAGTATAAACAGAGACAATCTTACTTGTATTTGAGATGCTGGATGGTGCCCAGACACTTGAAGGTTCCATTGACCATGATGGCCAGTCGGGTGCAGAGGGCCTCACACTCTTCCATACTAGTGGAAAAACAACAATAATCAATCTTGATTTTTAGCACTGCTATTTCATGTCTATGGGTAATACTTCATGTTAAAGTCAAGCAAATTCAAACCTGGCCATGATACAACCAGCAAACTGTTGTTGCTGAAAAGCTAGTTGAGCTAGGCAGCTGTTGTGGCAGACGTGTGGCATTAAGTAATTAAGTTATATAAATGTTGAACCTGTGTGACGTTAGCACCACCGCCCTCCCGTCCTGAATGACACTCATGATGGCATTCCACAGGAACCGCCGAGAGTGGGGGTCCATTCCCGTGGTGGGCTCATCCTAAACACACATACAGGCACAAATAAACAAACGTGCATCTCCAAGCTCATGATTCCATATGAACAGGGAGCAAATCTTTATCTCTATCAGCATATGGCACACATTTCACATTTATGCCAATTTGAACTGAACTGTGCAGTTTCCTGCCAATGTATAAACATTCAAGGCCAGGCTTGACTGAACCCATATGGCTTCCCATCTGGATCCATAGACCATTTCACTGACAGATCCCTGCATAAAAACCAAAAACCCAAACAATGGGCCCCTGCGGGACTATGGTGTTGCCATTGGCTAACTCACCAGCAGCACCAGTGCTGGACAACCAATCATAGCGATAGCTGTGGAGAGTTTGCGCTTGTTGCCTCCACTGTAGGTTCCTGCACAGCGGCCAGCATACTCTGTCAAACCTAGCTTCTGGATACCCCACTCTGCCACCTACAGGGGAAAGGAGATACATGCCATTTGATGCAGACTTCAATCCAAAGTGCCTTACAGTACCATGAGACATTGTACTGTAGACATTTTTATAGTGGGTGGCTCCACTGGCAATTGAGCCCTTCTTAACAAAGTTACCAAGTGCTGTAATTCAAAGGGAACAAAGCAAGCATGAACAAACAATCAACCATCGTAAAAGGAAGACATATACTGCTGGTTAAACACTACAACAACTGAGCTCTAGATCCACCTTGTGAATTGGAGTAAATGCTCAGCCAACCAGTAATTTCATTGGACAATTGAATGAAACACACAGAGATTGTGTAAAGTAGCTGGAGTCCTACTCACTCTGGGGATTTCTGACTCAGGTACTCCTCTGAGACGTGCGTAGAGGTAGAGGTGCTCCCTGCCTGTTAGGAGATCATCGATGGCATCAAACTGAGGGCAGTAGCCCATGTTCTGGTGCACGTCCAGAATCTCTGACAGGATACTAAGAAACAAGCCACAAGGTTCCACTCAGCAACGGTTTGCATTGAGTTGACATAGCACACAAATAATTCTTAGCATGTGTTTTGACCTACTGTCAAATGGGTCAGGTTTACCTGCATCAGGACACTTCGGACAGTGTCATCACACATCTATTAACTTTCCAATAGTTTAAACTTACTACCACTCATTGAATTGTGCAACTATCTGGTTCTCCATACAGGATAAAACAAATTCAAACAATTATTTGAACACACTATTTGGTGCAAATCTTCACCAGAGTATGTGTTACAGAGGCCTGGGACTCATAATTCTCAGCAATATGTTTCTTTCTGATCTTTATTTACCTGTAACCAGCCACAGTAGCCTCCCCAGAGCTCACATCCGTGTCACCAGTCAGCATTTTGAAGGTTGTTGTCTTCCCAGCGCCATTCACTCCCAAGAGACCAAAGCACTAACAGGACAAAAAGATGACCAGGCTTTTAATATGAGGACACGTTCAGCTGAAATACAGAGCGGGGTGAAATGTTCTCACTATTCTAGATAATAACTAAGAATATTCCGGTTAAAGTCTTATTTAGAGATAAGGTGTTAATATGCTATATCTTCATATTCTGATTACAATGTCTCTGTGTGTATAAAAGACAGATTATTATCAGACAGGAATTGAACTAACGCAGACAGCAAAAAACAGCAGTAAATTGGATAAGGTCTAAACAAGCCTCTGCATCCCAGCCAATAATGATATATGACAGCTATCTTATTTGAGTTTCTCACAATCTGGGAGAGAGCTTATGTGGGTTGGTGTAAATGGGAAATGATGTTTACTTAAGCCAGCAAAAAGTTGAGTATCTAAAATAATAACGGAGTACTAGCTTGCATGTAAGTGCAGTCAGTGACTCATTTCATGTCTTTACCTCTCCTGCAGGGACGCCCACACAAATCTGGTCCACAGCTGCCCTCTTCCTGCCCACGTAAGTCTGTGCAGAGAAGGCAGGAGGACAATAATCACCTTTTTTTGCATTGCGCTTTTCACAGCAGGGGTAGAAATAACTACAATAATAACCAATGAGAGCCAGTAAGATAAACAATAGAAAATGCCAGATTTTTTGTTATACACCTAAACACCCTCATATGTACATATGTAGTGGCCTTCTGCACACCAGTTAATGTGAATACAATGCACATCTTGCACTTCCTGTTTATATATGCTGTAAATGTGAATGTGTAAATGTGTCTCATTATTGTTTGCAATATATAGAGGTTTTTAATGTTTTTTCTCTCATTTTGTACTGCAGACATTTCATATTTTTGGTATATTTTCATATTGTACTTTTTTGATTATTTTTGTTGTAAATTCTACTGCTGCTATTTTGCACAGCCTCATAATGCTGCAACCCATGCTTTTTTCATATCTTTCATTCATACATTTCTATTTCTGCTACATGTTGTAGCGCTGAATGTTGCATGTGGTTATACAACC
>OOFE01013782.1:11656-22719 GCA_900323365.1 Monocentris japonica | reverse complement strand
TCAATGTGAGGAGGGTGGTGTGCAAAATTTCGCAAGCTCTGCCTAGGCGGAGTAGCGAGAGAAGCTGAAAAAAAAAACAGTCTTGTGAAATATGCTTAACTTTTGGGAGGTTCTCACGTGTGACCCGGGCAATTGGTGAAGGTTGTCTTGATTGACCAATGACCATGTTATTATCAGCATGGAGGAGAATTTGATTGAATTTGATTTGATTGTCTCTGATTTTCCGGAGCTGTTTTATGTGTCACAAAATTCCTGCCGGGATATAATTAAAGCCGCTGCATGGGAGCTTGTTGATGCCAGAGTTGGCATATCATGTAAGCAACAACTCCGTCATTCTTCTATCACACTTAATAAACCGATTTCTATGGCAACCACCGCTCACTGAATGCTAACTACCACGTCTGCTTGTGAAGCTGCGGAGAAATCTTTTTATCTGATAAAAAGATAATATATAAACCAAATGGCAACATGCAATCCAGCAAGTCCCACAGCAGGCCAAGTAGAGCTATGGCCAGAACCAACTCTTATTCATGTACTTGAATTCGCCTAGCACATAAATTTTCTCAGAGGACACAATGGTGAGCAAAAATTATCTAAATTTTGTTTTGAGGGAAAAATCAATGACCGTAACAATGAAGAAGACTTGATTTTTTTTTTTTTTTTTTTTTTTTTTTGTTTTGTTTTTTTAAATAAGGGCAGTTGTTACTACTACCCAGCCTGTCTTGCCATCAAAAACAAGAATTGTTTAGTTCTAATAAACTTACATCACGATAAACCACGGCCAAGATTATGTGCTCTATGTCATACAACTTAATTATGTTGCTGTTAATTCATATAAAATAAAATTCCCTCAGTTTTTAGTGACATTAGATTGATGTAGTCTAACATGGGATATTATTGCCCCCATAGGGAGAAAAGGGGAGCTGATCAAGACTGACTTCTTTGATATGTGGGCAGGAGGTGAGTTCATGTCCATATCTTTTTGATTTGTTGAAAAATATACAAATTGTGTTAAATCATGTGTAACTCTGTGGCATGTGTATTGGTTGTCTGTGATCCCCGGCAGATGTGGCTCCCCTAATTAAGTTCCTGAAAGAAATTGAAGATGGGACAGTTGTGATGATGGCCACCTTTGATGATTCTGCAACAAAGTAAGGACTTTTTAAAAAAAAAAAAAAATTCTGGAAAATTCCTTCATTCACTGATATGGTTTAGATTTACTTGACTTAAAAAACAATGTCTCTGATATTGGTCAGTGTAATTCCACATTTTTAGGCATCTGATGATTTCTGGCTTCTTTGTTCTGTAGACTCAACGATGAGGCCAGGAAACTGATCGCTGAACTGGGCAGCTCAAACGTCAGCAACCTGGGCTTCCGAGATAACTGGATCTTTGTAGGAGGCAAAGGCATCAAAACCAAGAGTCCCTTTGAACAGGTAACTAGACCCTTAAAACCCAGTGCCTACATCTACAAATTAACTCTTGGATAATTTCTACTGAATAGTAGTAAGATATTGCAATAGGAAACATGCCTGCATGATGCACTATCTTGCTTTGTTCTCTATGAGCATTCTTTAGCCTTAAAGGAACCGTTCATCCCAAAATGAATTGTCTATTCACCCCATGTGAGTCAAAACTATGAACATTGAACAAGCAAGCGCACAGTGAATTAGCCCACTGTGTGTTTACAGTCCTATCTCTGCCTTCTGCCAAATCATTTAAGTGAATGAGGTCTGTTGAGTTCCAAAGAAGACCAAATACAATGGGCCTCATTCACGAAAAGTACAAAAGATCAGATTTGATCGTAAAGCGTTCGTACAAATGTTTCTACGAAGATAGACTGATTCATCATTTTACGATCAAAACCTACGTGTGTTTGGAAACTAATAAAACCTAATAGGCCGAACTGTCCTCATTCATAACAACAGAAGATTATCAAACTTGTAATGGTTTGATCACATGGACTGGACACCTTACAAATACAATTCCATAGTCCTACCATCTGATGAAGATGCAGCCTGGATTTGATCTGTGTCCAACTCCAATGACGACTGGACACCTGACAGTGAAGTCTCTCCTATTGATTGATCCTCTGATCCGTGTCGGATAGCGCCACAGTGCGCTGCCCTCCTCCTGTGGCTGATAATATGCGTCTACTTCTCCTTATACTTTTTTGCAGTTGAGTTTCATGTCGAACAATTTCTTTTTTTTTTTTTACCTCAGCAACGGTGTGTGTTTCTGCTGAAACAGCATTGACAGCGTTAATAATGTCTTGCCATTCTTTACTTTTATCAGTTCTTGTGACTTCGCTGCTGATGCTTCTGAAAACTCTTTCTTCAATTTCGGACTCCGCAAAGTTCCACTTTTGAACAGGGCGTTTACCTCTGCAAATCGGCGTCAACAGGCACGAGCATCCAATTTACGAACGATTGGCATTCATCAAATATACACCTGTTCTACGCACAAATCGAGGTTTCCCGCACGTTTCATGAATCCCACGTTGGTGTTTTCTTACACACATAAATACGAACAATTTTAGAAAAGTTTTGTGAATGAGGCTGAATGTCCACCAAATTTCTCTAAATGGCTTGTGCTTCAAGTGTGTTATAGCCAAACGATTCAAAAGGCATATATGTCGGAGGCTTCTGTGGCTAACTTGGTGTTTGTTTGGTGGTCGTACAAACTTCAATGTTTTGACTGACATGGGGGTGAGTAGATGATGACATGGGGATGAGTAGATGATTACAGAATTTTCATTTTCTTTATTAAGAATTACTGGTAACAAATTAACTTTATATCACTTAATTTCACAGAATATCACACCCTCACCTAGCTCAGCCTAGCTCAAGTTTTTATTTATATTGCAAGCTTCCTGGTGTACGGTCTTGGCCAGCAATTTGGTTTCATATCAAATACACTGTGTGTGTGTACATGTGTTTACCTTTTCAGCACATAAAGAACAGTGCAGACACCAACAAGTACGAAGGCTGGCCCGAGGTCCTGGAGATGGAGGGCTGCATACCCCAGAGACAGGGTTGATCTGAGCTCTTGCTTTAACCCTTGACATCCCACCTCTCTTTCTGACCACGCCTCCTGTCGTCTTAACGTGAGACTCTTTGTTGGTTACGCTCCTATGGCCTGAGAAAGTTCCTTGTTATCCAGTCTTTGTCCCGGTAGCCTTTTTTCCTCTTTGCCTACTAGGAAATACCTCCAGAACAACCTCTTTTCAGAGGGGATTAGAAAGAAAGACAAGCTGCCGAGAAACCCTTTATTCGGTAGGCCCCAATCAATAAGGTGAAGCTAGTGCTGCTCAGACCTGCCAGCACTTCTCCATTCTTTTTGGATACTATTACAGAGATGCTGATTGGGGCTTGTGGCAGACTGCACTGATTTGAAGGAGGTTATCAGTGGTTATTGGCATAGTATGGCACATGCATCTCTAAGCCTGTCTGAATGTGCTGAGATAGTGTGTTGCACTATTCCACTATTGATTAAATTATTTTCATTCGCATTGTCCTTTTCACACCTTTTAATTTTCTGTAATTACTTTCTTTTTTTAAAAACTTTTTATACCAAAATGAGGCTCAAAGTCATTGTAAATCTGTCTAGCATGATGGGAATCCATGCTTACATTTCAGTTTTTGTGGGAAAATGATTATTTATAGGGTTGGATTGAAGGTTGGTTTTTGTTGATTACAACCAAATGCACCAAATTCACTGTGAAATTTGTAAATATTAGTTCAAAGAAGGATCCACATTTGAAAGATCCAATTTTAATGAACAGCATTGTTATAATATTAATATAATTTCTTAAAATAACTTTTGTTAGTGATGTCTGTGTGAATTAAAAGCGCTTTGTTATTGGTAGTAGTAGTAAGTAGTTTCTTTTGTATGTTTGTTAAAGGGCATTTGTACCAGTATGTAGTTTACATGTGTATTAAGACCTAATACTTGGAACCATTGAGGGCTGTGGATGGACTGAACTTTATTTTGTTCACTGAAGAATCAATACAACCTAACTGCTAATGATTTACATCTAAACTTATTGGCCTTTTACAACCACTTCCAGAACTGCCAGTTTTTCTATGTAATTTGAAATGGAGATCTTGACGTTCAGTTATAATGTATTACAGTCAGACCTGTAAGAGTATATTCCAACATAGACGTTTGGTTTATTGAAAGAAAACAGCTAATATACACATTCAATATGTTACACGCTTTCTTTTTTGGAAGGATACATTCATCACTTCGATATCCCTCCTATTTTAACATTGCAATTTCTTCTGGAGTCTTTTGAAAGCCTCAACCGCATTGGAGTAAAGATGAAATACTTGGTCTCTTGGGGAATAAGTGCAGGTAAATAGCCATGCTTCACAAGATGAATCGGCCACTGTGGATGCCACTCTTGTTTACCTTGTGGCACACTTGTAGTCAGTTGTTCGTGCTTGAAAGCTGAGAGGTGTATGTACATATATTTGTGTGTGTTTTGTTTTCAGAAATTCTAAACCAGTTCATAGTTTATTGTATGAGCCTTTGCAACATACTCGTAACCATGGTGGCGTGCAGGTAAAAAGAGCACAAACCATAGTCTTAAGTGATAAAATGTGTTGCCTTACGCATCCTAACCTGTTTTTTAAAAGCACTGTGCACCATACACCTTCCAATATGACGTCAAATCATTCTCAGTGAGGCTAGAAATGAAGCCATTTATTACAGTATGTAAGTACACATGTATTACAGCCTTCAGAGGACCCACTACTGTATGCTGAAAACTGGCCGTTTAGCCGTTTCTCTTTCCACTGCAGCAAGACAGGATGCTATTCTGAAAACGTACAGTTCTCCTCTTGATGCCTCCAACTTGTGGAGCTTTTTTGAAGTGGTGCTGTTCAGAAACACCCTGGGTACATAAACGGAAATTCATTGATGTGCTGAATGTATACAGCACTGGGCTACTCCCCTTTCTGTTCAGCTGAGGGTATGGTGTTAAGGGGAGCATCACGAGAGCACATCTTCCTGTTGGTATGCAGCCCACTGTTGTGCCTTAACCAAATCTTTCTGAATTTGAATTTGTCCTTCTGAATCCCCCAGCACCACCAAAAAACAAAACGCTGAGCACTGCCTAACTCACTGTCAAAAGATTGGAAATGATTATCGCCTTTTGTCACGTTTGTCATGTCATATCTATTTTAAAAAACAAAATGATACAGTTGATGAATAAAGCAGATACATGAAACAGTTATTGCACCTCCATTTTCTGCCACTTTAAATCATCTTCACTTTACAGATTTTGTTTACATGTGCCTAAGACTTTTGCACAGTACCGTAGAATCCTGGTATCTAGTGTGGGCAACCACCTTAACAATATACTCTTCCACCTGAAAAGATTTTGTTAAAGTAAATGTTCAGTTTTGTCACAGGCAGGTAGCGATGTCAAGTACAGTTTAATAGAATTGTGTGTTATTATTAAATATACAGATTTATTTTTGATCCCTTGCTGATGTGGATAGGTAGTAGGGATTAGGTAGTTGAGGCACATGGCCAGCATCTGTGTCTGGTATTTGCAATTGTGACAATATTCTTTGCAAAAAGTAAATCATATTTTGTAATTATAAAAGGGTGATTAAATCTGCCAGTGGGAGTAGTGATGCATGATCTATTACAAAATTCAAATTCATCAAACGTGCACTCAGCGACTGAGGATTTGGCCAAGATTTGTTATTTATTAGACAGCTAAGAAAAATGGTTTTTGTATCTAATATCCCCTTAAGATAAAACTGAATCTGCCATCTTTCATTTATTACCAAACAAATAGCTAGCCAAGTTTGAATACCACATTGTATGGAGAGAGAAGAAACAATACTGTGTAGTTTGAAGTGAGTAACAGTAGTGGATATTATTTTATTAGATACTGCATGGTTTTGGCTGGAAAATCGTACCATGTATGCATGCTTATATACAGTACATTGCAAATTGCATGTGCTGTATTTTATCAGGACTAACTGTTGAGTGCTAGTGTAATTGTTTGAAACGTTTAACATGCTCTCATCTTGATGGTAAAAAAAAAAAAAAAGTCCCTCCACGTCTCTCATCACTTTATGCTGTTTTTCTGTGATGTTTACATTGTTGCACCAACTATTAAAAATTGCTGTCTTTGAATTGACAGACAGAGGGTGCCATTGCCTCATGTAAGTCAGCTTGTGTGTCCTGTGGTTTACAATATCTGTAAACTGGGTTTTTGCTGGTGCTTAAGCTTTACACTGGATTACACCTGTTTCCAATTTTGAACAGAGGCCAGACAGATTTATCATTGTCTTATTATCATGGTTGTGTACATTGTGGCATTATTTGATACCACCGCTCCATTTCTCATGGACATAAAATCAACAAGAATTGTAGCCTCATCTGTTTTGATTCAATTTAACCTAATACATTTTATTTTTCCTCATAGGATAATTTATATGCCCGGAGTTAGAACAATTATCAAACACTTGCTTTACATAAAGACATAAAAAGTTCTGTACATTACAAGTTGTTTTTGTCTGCTTGCAATGTACAGTGTGTGTGTGTAGTGAGAGTGTGAGATTATTGGCAGGAGCACACTGTCTGTATCCTTAACTACAACTTGTGCTGTGCAGATTTTGTGTGTACGTGTACAGTGTGTGTGTGCACGCATGTATGCTTGATTTGACACTGATGTGCTGCTGCAACATGGCAGGAGCACAGACGGACTCGACCTACGCATCACCCTCGCGCTATGGAAAACTTTTCCTTCCGCCTACTCAAAAGTATATTGACTTTGTAATATCTCACCATGCTTCTCTCTCTCTCTATCCTCTCTCTATCTATCTATCACATACATACTCATGCACTCAAGCTTGCATCTCACAGTTCCTCTCTGGTGTTGTCCCTTTGCTAGTGGAGTGACCTTTTGGGTTCCCAACAACACAGAGCGCTTCCTTGTTCCCAGTAAATAAAAACCACCCCGGTGTTCTCCCTCTGATCTCGTTTGAACTCCACACACGGCATACCACCAACCCTTTATATCCCTGTGTGTGTGTGTGTGTGTGTGTGTGTGAGACAAAGAGAGCACTTGTTTGGCAGTTGTTCCAGTGTAATGTACAGTATGTGCTTCACAGTTTAGGTGCTTGCATGTGTTATATTATGTGGGCTTATGCAGTTAGATGTGTACGTGCTTGCGTGCAGGATGCTGTCAAGCCGTATGTTTCATTGTGTTCGTGTAGGTTGCACCTCCCCTGAACTTCCATGTCGCTGCGCCGAGAGATGAGGCGTGGGAGTAAATCATTTCCAACACGTCTTATATAAGGCACGCTAAACAAATGCATTATGTACAGTATGAGCATGGAAAAGCGCCCCTCTCGTAACCTCCTGATGACAAGGCATCTCACGGAGGCCTAGGGGGCATAATTGTGTAAACATAAAAGGACTATGAGGATAAGATGCTCTCACGAAATAGGAGAGGTGGGTGGGTGATGTGTTATCGAACAACACCCAAGTCTCTGTTTTCAACTGAGTTGTTTTTCTCCCTCTCTACTCGCTTCCCAAAATAAATCTGCCTGCTAAACAAAGGTTGCCTCTAAAAGCAACTCTGAAGAGCTCAACTTTCTTGTTCCCTGTTGCCTCGGCCTGCCACCCCCCTGACCTGTGAACTCTGTCCTTTTACCCCTCCTGTCCGAGTCACTGTCGTGCCTTTCTTTTCTCCAAAACACAAACACTCTAAAGCTCTTAGTTCTCCTCAACCCTACAACAGCGCAACCAACCCTATCTATCACATTGACTGTAAAAGACCCACCTTTACCCCCACTGCCGACCACATCTTGCTGCAGACCAAAATGCACACACACATGCACAACCTCGTTTGACCAAAACATGCACCCGTATATACCCAGCGCCTCCATCTCCCCCACCTCCCTCTAACCTGTGTATCAGCTGACCAAAATACCCTCAGCGACCCTAAACTTCCAACCCCTGCACACACTCACCTGCCCGTTCTACCTCAGCAATTTATCTGCCTCCTAGCCCAAAGTAATTCCCACAATTCTTCAATCCAAACACCCCTCAGACCCCTTAACTTTGCCACTTCCCTTACCTAAACACATTTACTTATTGTGTCTCCTCTAGTGTCTTTGTAAGCTGTTTTCACTCCCTCAACTTGCTTTATCTGTCAGCAAACCTAAGACAGCGTGCAGGCCCCCAGTTTACTTCTAGCTTTACACATGAACCCGCTGACTCCCTCCTTCTTTTCCCAAATCGGCCTCTTTCAGGTTCCCCAACCCCCATGCTCAACCCCTTTTCCCCTCAATCTTGCTTGGTGACCTCGCTGCCCTTGCTGCCCCACCTCCAGTCCTATAAGTGCCGGTATCCCCCCTCCCATACACACACACTCACACTGATCCAAACAGCTGTGTTTACACTCTGAGGGTCTGTGGGAACTTCCTGCTGACCTCAGCACAGTCCGACAACACAAGCCACCAACATTCAACTGATCAATGGCTGATCACATGGATCTTTTCACATACACATATTATTTACTCAGACATATATGTATGATTTGTGCATGATTGGATGTAAAGATTCAAACCAAGGACTAAAAGGTAGTGTGCATTACTAAAAGTCTCCCAGTATCCTAAGTTGTACTTCTTCGTTCGTTCGTTCTTTCGTTGTTTTTATTCCAGTGGGTGTGTTTTTTCTTTTTTGTTCTCGTGGCTTTGCATGACCCCGCTAAGATCAATGGAGGCTTTTTCAGAGAAAAACAGGATCTTAACCTAAAACTTAAGTTTTAACCCTAATGTCATGCTAAGCACTGTGAGAATGCTGCCCTTTTCTCCCACACTAATGGCTAACGTGGCTTAAACACAGATACACATACGCTCCCTCCGATCTTGTCTCTGAAACAAAGGTCTCATTCACAGAGCTGCTTCTGGCTCTTGCTCAGGTTTGAGCTACAAGGTCAGGAGGTTGCAATTACAATATGAATTGCAATACCTGTGGACATAGCTTTTTCTACTTATTTTCCAGTGTGTAAAAAAATGTGTTCATGCTTGGGAACTGAATAAGATGAGAGATGCTACTCCAGAATACCAAGGAAGAGTCCTAGGATGCTGTATGAAACACCTCACAACCTTGTACAATTTGTACATTTCATTGGTCATTATTGCAATTTCAACATTTTCTGGATAAATTTTGCAACCCTAGTTTGAAACAATGGTGTTTTATCTAGTGGCCCATTGACCGCCACTCTTGGGACCACAAAGTCTACCTTATTCATTATACAACAATCTGGGTACCGTCCAGATCATGCTCTTCAAATGCCTACGCTCCTTGCATCTCTCCTTTCCCTTTTTTTACTTTTGGACATATTGTCTCTTTTGCTTCAACAGTAACAAGTGGTTGAATCTACAATATGCAGACAATGTTGATAATGGCTGCAAGGCAAAGCAGGTGAGATATGGGCTTTGTGAAACCTGCTGGAAGTGCTGGATGACTTGACTCCAACTGTCACCGACAGTTGTCATCAACCTTGTTCGAGCTGATTTGTGCAGAGTTCGGCTTGTATGAGAGTTACTGCGCTTCCAGCCTGACTGAATCAATGACTTTGACAAGAGTTATTACACTCGTGTACATATGCGGCATAACACGTATCAGGATGATTACATGCTCACTCTCAGAGACGTAACCACGCCAGCTGGTATCGAGAAAGCAGTGAGAGCAGAAAAATCACACTATATTTTCTGGCACGTCAATGCAGCCTTTTCCCATAAATGAAACCGCCTCATACAGTCCACTGCATCGATTTGCATGTCACATGCTCTTCGCTTCCCAAGTCACACTTAAGTTGGGTACACTAAAAACAGAGTTAGAATCAGCGCGCAGAGTTTCTTGAACGTCAGCCCGTTTTATCACTGTGTACTGTGGAGGCAGGATATTCATTTCTTGCAGTGATACCCCTTGCAGTATCACTGCAAGGGGTATGTGTGTTAGATGCTACTTTTCTGTTTGCCTAGATGTGGCCTCCATGTGAGGGGGAAGCGGTACTGTTTGTCTCCAGTCGTTCTACTAGATCAATCGTTCCATTATCATTTCTGCAGCATAGTGCCGACGCTGTCAGCATGTTGCATTGTACCCCACATTAGTGTTTACATTGGTAACTATTTTTGTTTACAGAGAAGAAGAAAAAAAAAAAGGCCCATTCCCTCAAGCATCTTCTCTGAGACAATAACTATTATGGACTGGACAAAGTATGTTGCACTGCTTGCCTACTGCTTACTTTTTGGTTAGTGTGAATCTGGCTTCTGTATGTGAGGGGTATGATGAAGTTTGTGCCTCAAGGAGCCTGTGGTCGTGAAATGTTTATTTAAATCGCTGTACTTGTGATATTAGGTTTTAGTTGGGGACGTTCAAAAATCCTTTGTAAGCATCTCAAGAAAATGCTGAATACTGAAATAGAGTCAATTCCTCATATGTTTCCCCAGGATAACCCGCTAGACCTATAAACAGCTTTTAAACCGATTTCTAACTTGCTTTCTAGGGTTTTAAAATCCCGCAAAGTTGAGATCAAGCTTAAGATGTTTCACAAGCATGGAAAGCCACTTTAGCCGTGAATACCAAGGCCTTGTGAAATCATAGTGCACTGTAACTCCTTGGACACGGTGCCCTAGTACAGTCCATTTAACTCTTGGGACAAAGAGTAGTTTGCGACACCATCTGTATCAGCTCTTTGTCCTAAATCGACAGGAAACTGTACCTGTCTGTGTCCCGTCATGTGGAAGCCCTTCTTTTGAATTCAGAATAATGGACAAAGTGATGGTTGCCTAACATACGTATCAGATGAACCAGCGATTGAGATCCTTGAATCGAGGGAACATGATTCACGCTGATCAGTTAGCTTGTGGGATTTCCTCTTGTTGTGCCACGGACTGTCTTCTTAGGGTGACATTGTGTCATTTTCTCATTTCCCAGTCCCTTACTGTTTTTCATAAGGGTGGGGGACAAAGGATCAGATATTCACACCAGGATGTTACAGCAACAGTATGTGCTGTGATTCT
>OOFE01013782.1:0-11636 GCA_900323365.1 Monocentris japonica | reverse complement strand
ATTCTCCATTGCCCCCCCCCCCCGTTGTTGTTACATGCTGATGCCATCAATCTGTCCACTGCGTTGCATTGTACTGTTGACGTGTGACGTGTTATGTGTTTGGTGTTGCTTCTTATCTGGCCGGCTTAAAAATGCTAAATAAGAACACTGTTTCTACTGGATACAACTTATAACTCCCAGTAATGTCATGTGATGTAGCTTTACCGTGTGTGCATACATAGTTTGAGATCTTGGCAAGCTAATGGCATAAGGAGTCGCTCAAGTGTAGGAGATGGTATTTCACAGCTCCCCTTCTGTACAAACGCAGCCCTGTCTGCCTTGTGTTTTTGCTTCCATAAAAAGACTGCAGGTGTGTAGGTTTAACCTGCACCTACACCCCTTGGAATGCCCCGGCACGCACACACATGCACACACACAGAGGGTCCGTTGCCTTCCTGTCCCAGGCGAGGTAGGGCTTTCGGTAAAAAATAACCTGCGGCGGTTCCCATCCATGGGGGCCCCTCAAATGTCAACAGAGCCTCACACTTCCACAGTTAAGTTGATTTAATCAAATGGCGTAGTGTTAGTTTGCACGTGTGCACACACACACACACACACACACCACATCAGCGTGCTTTGATTGGGAAATGATCTTTACAGGACAATGTGTTTCTCCACCATACTAAAGAAATACCTTGTAGAAAAAGAGTATTAGTCATTCCTGCTGTCTTTCCTATGGGTCATTCCTCAGATGTTGATGTTTAGTGGTTACAAAGGGAGTGGAGGTCATTGAACCTTCAGGGGATGTTGCAATCTCTCTTTTCAGGTGACCAATGAGAATGCAGAAACACCAGGTGATTGTAGAGTCGGGTAGGGGCCGCAGCGCTCTGTCAAAACAAGATCTGTGTGTGTATGTAAGAATGTGTGTCAGAGGGTGTGGCTAGCAGGATTGATAAGGTAGGAGGCTATTGGTTAGGTGATGGGGGAGTTGCTGCTTCAACCTCGTTCCAAATGTGTGTGTCTTTACATGTACTGTATATGTGCACTTACGCGTGTGCATGTTTTTGGTATGTTTGTCAAATTGTGTGTGCGTGTGCAGTTGCATGAATGACTGCGCATGTATGTCCACCATCCTAAAGCTGCATGTTTTTCATTTCAGAACTAAAACAATCCTCTCCAGATCATTTTTCACAACATCTCTGATCTGTGCCCCTCACAGCAAATGGCCTCCCCATGTTACACGAGCTGCGTGGAAACACAACACCATTTGGCCCGAAGCTGTCCAAATATGGCCCGCAGCCCATTTGGTCACGCCTGCCCACGCCTTGAAGGGTAGCGCATGAAAAATCCTTCATCGTGTTCCTAATTCAATCAACGGCAATTTCATTACTAGAACACAACAGAGACAGATAGCGACGGCTCTCATTTTCTGCAGTCTATCTTTTCAAACCATTCAAGTGTTTTTGAATGCCGACTGTAATTGCCAACAGCACATCTTGTGTAAAATGCTAATAGCAGCCAAGGACAAAAAACCCTCTGTCTGTATTGGCTAGGCATGGGGAGTGTTTTGTGCACCAAAGAATCAACTCATTTAGACTCTATTTGCCTTTATTATGTGACCTCAATATCAAGCCTATCATTTCCTCAGCCATTGTTCAAAACCTTTACCACTGTTTCTCTCTCTCACTCAGTCTCTGTCTCGCTCTCCTCTGTGTCGCTCCTCCTCTGTGTCGCTCCTCCTCTCCCTCCTCCAGTAATCTGCAGTAGTTTGGTGATAATTATAGCTTACTGGAAAAGATGTGGCTGAGTGTGAGCGCTGCCTCTTGGGCAGGAAAAAGACATCCCATTGGGTTTATGAGAAGGAGGTTTCCATTCGCCCCTCTCTCCTTTGGGGAAAGAGAATAAGAGAGTTGTGTGGGTGACTTTGGGATCGCCTCCTTGCTTCTCTTCTCCACTAATTCACTCCCCCTTCTCATCTCTCTTTCACTTCTTGTAGGTGGGTTGGAGGGGTCGGGCACATGTATGCTGCTGTTATGATTTGATCCCCCTTCTTCTTTCTTACCCCAACACACACACATACAAAATAACTCACTATGCACATTAAATGCTGTGAGGGAATGGTGCTAATGGTTTATGTGCGTGTGCTGTGCATGCTTGTGCTTATGATACTATAATGCATTTGAGTGAAAGTGTCTGTAGTACATGTGTGCAGTGTGTGTGCGTGTTTGTGTGTTAGGAGGGCAATAGTCTCTTAGGTTCACAATGGTCCGATCTTGTTACACTAATGGCTACAGTCTTGCCATCCTTTAATTGCATACAGAGTTCACAAGGGACGGATGGATGACAAAGGTGACACACACACACACACACACGCACACACTAGCAAGTCACACACAGGCAGACAGTGTATACACACATGAATTGTGCGAACCAACAAAGGAACACATCTCCATTACTAGTGACTGTTCCTTAGAAAGCCATTTAATCTTAAAGATAACATGTCTTCTACCTAACGAGGTCTGGTAGATTAAACACACACACACACACACACACACACACATACATACATACTACATGCTCTGTATATCTTTCTACCCCCCTCCATTTATAAGATTACTTTTTACACAAGGCAATTTAAATTCATCTTAGTGTATATGCACACTGAGTATACAAAATACTCAGTTACTCTTTCCCATGGTGCAAGAGGTGGCCATCAGGAGTCACCAGACTGTAACCCAGTATAATCTATTATCCCAGTGCAAATTGATCTGCAGCACTTGAGAAAATAATTGTTTATTTTTTTGTTTTCTTTGGTTTACTCCGTAGTGTCTAATTAAGATAAAAGTAAGTACAGTAACAGGAAGTAACAGTAGTTTAATTATTGTGGACATTCAACTTAGTTAGTGGAATTTGTGTGATCGACTGTATCCCATGGTCTTGCATGTCCAGACCGATCTTTGCCCTTTGTTTTAGTGCTGTGATCTCCCCCTACTGCACGCTGCCCCCATTCATGCACACGGCTTGTCTTCTCCCACAGTTCAGCTGCAGTGCCGAAGCTGGTGAGAGCAGGCGATCTTTGACTAACTAGTTTAACAGTGTGATCGGCCGATCACCGATCCCATCACTGAACAACTGCAACAGCTGATGCTGCACACCAGTGATTGCAGACAACTTTGATCTATGAACTATGATTTCAACTACAAATCCTCTTCTGGCATGAAAGGGAGATGTGGATGATGGGGAGAACACAGGGATTTTTGTGTTTTGAGACAACTGAGAGCTGGATTGTGTAAAGGACGTTGCAGCTACTGTGTTCCTAGTATAGAAATGTGTTCCCAATGTCGCATACTTCCCCATTCCTATTTATATCTTTCTAACTCGCCTCCAGTCCCCTTAGAGAAAGATTATTATTTACGCGAGACAATTGAAATTTGTCTTTCCACATAAAGTAGCCCTCCTAAAAATGGGAGCGGCAGCAGGCTTGAGGTTAGAGATGGGGGCTTGCAAAGGCGTTTAGCCCCCAACTGCTCCAGTGGAGCTGCTAAGTGGCTAACAGTAGAAGACTGATTGTGCTGGGCAGCTCCTGTGTAGCTGAATGAATGTGAAGCAGGGATGCTGCTGAAAAAGAGCATGGTACTCATAAATTAAAGGTTAAAAAAAAACAAAAAACATACACACTAAGTCTCTTGAGGGAGGTCAAAATGCATTTTGGGATTCAGTGCCTTGCTCAAGGGCCATTCAGCAGTGATGAGAGGCACTCCAGATGTAAGTAACCAAGGCCTGGAAAGCCCCAAGGATCTAGCCAGCAAAGTTTCAGTTATCTTATTTACTTTTTATGTTTTTGTCTTATTTAGTTACAGCGAACTATGACCTACAGCATTCACATCCCTGTGCCCCTGTGGTGTTTGACAGTGCGATGCTCCTCCCTTGGTGATAGAGAGTTTACTTGTGTTTTGCAGATGTTGACACAGTTAAGAGTTTTACCACAGACCCTGTAGAGTGGGGAAAGGCTCCACTGTGATCGTAAAGCACGGCTTAGATTGAGGAGGTGTCTACCAGCACTAATGAACTGGGGGGTTTGGCGTGTGGTTCTGAGTGTGTGTGTTTTGTTATGTGTGTATGTGTGTGAGTGTGTGTTCTGACCTGTGTCTTTGTGTGTGCATGTGTCTGGTTTGGGCCTGGTCCGCCATACGAGCAGCTCCAGCCTCGTATCATGTCCAGGCCTTCGTCTCATGAGGAGTCCGGTTTATCAGGTGCCAACGAGCCAGAGCTGCAACGTTAACGGGCCAAATAAAAACCCCAGGCTCAGCCTTCACAGTGGGAGCTCGTTATTACTGCCCCACATCTTGGCTCACAAAATAACACCCACCAGAATTTACAGCAACTCCTTTGGGTTACACAATGGAATATAGAATACAATACAATACAACACAATATAATACAATCAAAAATACAAAAAACAGAAAATACAGTAGAATAGGTAGATTTTGCTTTCATCTGCAATAGTTTTCTCTTCGTATGCTCCGTGGAAGGCTACCTCATGAGGTTGTCTTCACCTTGTCATTTGCCTTCTGTTTTCCCCTTTTCAGCATGATGTAAGTAAATGTCAACACCTGTGTTTACGCAATGCAGAGTAATCTGCGTCAAACTATTACAGGAGGAAAGATGACAACATCAGCAATAGTGAGTCATAGCATGTTACTACGAGTGTTATCTTCATACAACATACAAAACCGGCAATTATTTAGTTTGAATGACCATCCAGAGGAAATGACTTCTTCAGTGATAATTGTCTTTGGCCAGTATCTGGTTTCTAATTCCGTCGTCCTGATGTCTGTCAGTGTGGATGACCACAAAAGGCCATGTTTGTTTATCAGCTCAGATACCCAGCTACTATCAGGGGCAGGCTACTTAGGCTCATCTAGGAGCCTTAACCGCTGATCCCCTGTCTGTCAGTCAAACAGCACCTTTATGTACACACACACACACACACACTCACACACACACACATATTTTGGCCTCCTGTTGCTATCACAGCTGTGACTAGTGTCTGTCTGACTCTGGTAAGGCCTCCTGCTAATCAAGCTTTATCCCTGTAACACTTTCCACAACACCACACAATATGACACACACACACACACACACTCACACAGCCATGATTAATGCTGATTCATAATTCATGTGAATGTCCTTGCAGGACAAAAGACAGAGTCCTCATTCATTGCCTCTCATCTAGGGTGTTGCTTGTTGGTTTTGGAACCAGTTGTTCCCTATCAGTCTCAAACAAGGAAGTGCAAAGTCCTGCACATCATTTTTGCCTTTTTTTCCACAACCTTTCATTGTTTAACAGGCGTGGTGGATTCCCAGTAACTACTTTGGCAGAACAAACAATGTATCTAATTTGCCTCGGGAAAATTGCCTGGGTTTCTGAATAGCCAGTAATGTTTGAGATGTACAGGATGGGGTTTGTTTCTGTGGAAAGCGACTCCACGTGGCTCATTCTCGCTGTTTGATCGGGGTCTAGACAAGATCAGTCACACTTCAAACAGATAAGCACAGGCTGACGTAAAGGACGACATAAAATATGCAATATACGGACAGCAACCTGCTTCTGCAGTGCTTTGTGTATAAATCACCTTATATAAGCTTCAAGCAGCACTTTGCCATATGTTGAGCTCCTTGAAACATGGAGAAACAATAGTACAGCTATGGAAGGGAGCGATGCTGACATTTCTGCCTTGTATGTTGAACCAGTTTGTAGGAGTAGCACTTTCAACTTGAACTAATAGCTTTTACTTGTTGTTTTTACAATGCATTTTATCTCCCTCCTCTCTCATCCCCTTCCCATTCTCATCTGTTCCCTCTAATGGAATTGTTCTCATCCCCTTTCATTCATCAATGCAAGAGTCATTAAGAATAATGGTAATTGGGTTTCTGCTTCTCCTTCCTTCTCCTTTCTCTTCCTCTCTATCCATCTCCCTCGTCCCTGGGTTTTGTTACACACCAGCCACTGTGTCTTTAATGAAGTGAGTCTCCATACTGCTAATTACCAATTTCCTCTTGTCTCCTCGCCCATGTTTTGGACACTTTAAAGGATAATGCTGGCGTTATTGAGGTTTGTGCTTCTCTTCAGTGGCTAACAATGACTACCTGTCAACCTCGGGGAAAATGTGGCTCTGTGCATCTTCTCGTCAGAAACTTGAAAAAGACTTGCCATTTGCTCTCTCGGCTCCTCCAAAATACGTCAAAAAATACTGCAGAGACTTGAATTTTTTTTGTTAAGATTGCATAATGTAGCGACACTGATGTTGAAATGAAAATGTTAATATGAGGAAACGGAGACAAACATGATATTAGGACAACACCTTTTAACGCTGGGATTCTCTTGTATGAATGAGGAGAGGAGAACAAATGAAGAAAGAAAGTGTGTCCTCCTCCTTCTCCCTGTACCCAGTTAACTTCTGTAGCATTCACATTTTGAAATAGGCAGCGTGGCATTCGTTTTTATGAAGCAGCGTAAAGTGCGGCTTGGATGTTTCCCCTGGCATCGTTGAGAAAGAGAACAATCGCTGTTGGCTGCAAAATGTCGCCCGATGCTCCAGCTCTTCACACTTCGTACAATGATGGCCGCCATTGCTCGGCCAAGTCAAGGCTTCATGGGAAACGTTTGGCTCTGGGACACAATAGTGGTGTAAGAGAATTTTAATATGTTGTGTTTTACACTCCCAAAGAAAGCACAAAAGCACAAAAGGCTGTTTGAGACGTTCCATGTTCATGCTTGCTGCAGTGGCAATGAGGATTTTGGATTGGCTGAAGGATTTTTCTATGGACCAACTGGGTATAAAACAATCAACATAAAAATGAAGTCATGTAGAAATGTTTTTTTGGTTTTTTAGTATTAGAACCATATACCCAACCATATATACTGTAGTATTTTAAGTTCAAAGGAACATCATTAGATATCAGGGTTTCCTTACTGATGATTAAAAAAAAAACTCTGCCTAAGCAGTATGCTATCATTGAAAATATCTCCTTATATAGATGCAGAAGCACTTAAAAATGTCTCATGTATGTGACACATTTCACAAAAGACATTTCGCCTCTGGAAGAAATGCCTCCTGGGATTTTTTGGCAGTGAATAGGGACTTTAAGGGACAAATGCAAATATAATCCATAAGGCATTGTGTAGTAGGAAAGAGAAGGAAGGACATGACAGACCCAATCATAGACAATAGGCTTGTGGGCTTGACAGTGTTCTCGCAGGATCACATTTCCACTACTTTCATAGCCACAGATGTTAAGCTACGAGGCTTTCTATATTCTAATGTATGTAAAAGCCTTCCTGGAGAGAGCGTCCTTGCAGCAAGGTGAAGATGTGTAAATTGGCTTATGGTGTTTCTGTATGAAATCAGGTTATTATTGAGATTGGAGCGGGGGGGGGTCCAATCATGGAGCTGAATGCAGCTGAAGAGGTGAGGAGATTGATCGCAAATGTGAGGAGTGGGAGCTGATTTGAATAGCACAAATCAAGTTAGGATGACCTGCCAGCAGTCATTGTTCTCTTTGTCTTCGTATGTGTGCCTGTGTTTAGGCTGTGTGTGTGTGTGTGTGTGTGTGTGTGTGTGTGTGTGTATCCACATATTTCTGCATGTGTCAATTCAATTTCCTGTTTCAAGTCATGATTTTTACATTAGAAAAGAAAAGGCTGTGTACTATGATACTTCCTGTTCCCCCATCCCATCATGACATATCATCAGAAGATACACACTCTCTCGCCTGCAGCCTGAAAGATCCACCCAAAAAGTAGTGACACGAGTAAAGGAAGAAGGGATGTCGATAAAAGACTATGTTTTCAAATAATGATTTTCATCTCAGTGCATCCTCTCTTTATGGGGACTGTGCTGGTTTTACTTGCATGACCCAAATGTGTTTTTTTAACTAAAAATAACTAATAACTAATATGACTTCCAGGCTTTCAGGACTAATCTGGGACGATTAGATTATCAGTTTATTATCGTAGATTATAGGTAGAAGTGGCCTCACATCACTCACAACGCCACACCCCCGTCCTGGCTGGATCAGGCAAATGTCTGGCGCCTGTATGCTGTCTTGCATAAAGAACTACAAAGTATCCTGTCATTCCTTTTTAATTTCATTTCATTTGACTTTATTTTAACCAGGCAGTCCCGCTGAGATCATGAAAAATGCAACATCAAGGCAGTCTTGCAAGTTGCAAACAGACAACGTACAGCAATGTACAAAACCCAGTGAAATTCAGGCTCTAGAGTAGAACTTCACAAAGCAATTGCTGGCTAAAATGTCATACTTCATATCTCATAGCTACCTCCCCATGCCCCATGCTTCCTCCACCATTATAAAGCATCCTCCAATTAGGTGCAGAATGGCTAGAGAACCTTTTCTAATGGGCTATCTGTCTACTGTAGCAACTATTGCAGTAATCCCAAGACTTACTGAAGTGAGGAAATTTGATATTAGCTTCTGCTATTCATGCAGTAGGCATAAACGTCTCTGTTGGGCTGTTTGTCCACCAGGTCTCAAAATGGTTAAGGGGCTAAGGCTGAGGGGTTAAAGGTTTACAATGTCCTGTTTTCTGTGTTCTTTACAAAGATCAGCAGCATCATCATACATTTGGTGTTCGCTGGATATTATTCAGATGTAGAGCAAATATTCTTTTGTCCATTCTTGTACCATAAAACTCCTCTGTCTCCTAATAACTCTTTTTGTTCCCCTACCTCCCATATATCACCCCTTCTCTCCCAGGCTCTAATTAGCACTCTTGCCATCAGATGGATAGTGTGGGTGAAAGAAGTCACATGGTCCCATCTAAGGAGCCTATTCACCAAATGGCTGCTCCTATACACCAGGGTGACTGGGAGGCAAACACCAAGGCCCCCTTTGTTGTCATTTCTCACTCTAAGTGGCCCTTAAAGAGCCAATAAGGGCCTATCTGAAGTATGAGGATGGCCACATACTTGTGAAAGTATGAACTTTTCCCCCTCATAAGCATTTTTACAAAACTGTCTTGGCCTAGTTGTTTTCATCTCCAGGGAAATTGTAGTTTCCGCTGTTGGGCGGCAATGAGGCAGTCACAACAAAGTTAGTTTCCTCTTTCAGGGAAGTGTGGGGGATATTCTTTTCAATGATTCAGCTATGGTTTGCAGTGTACATGCATTCAGGGAAAAGATGGAATTGAGGGGAGTTTTAAGAGCAGTAAACGTATGTCATATTGCTCTGATGAGGACTAAAACAAGCAACTCAAATGGTTCATCAATAATTTAGGTTTATATTCACATCAGTTACTGTCTAAACCCATTTTTTTGTTCCCCAAGTCCCCATAATAATAGGATCGTAGGATGATTTCTCCATGACTGCAGTGTAATTAATGAGTTTCTGGCAGCCAAAGGCATCGACTGAAACTGAGGCCCTGTCTGTTGAGCTTTCTTCACAGTGCAAAGGTCATCTGGTCTGCAACAGATGTTAAAGGTCAAATCACAGGCCACTGTGAGCGTCCTGCTGGTCAGTGAGCTCCTGTGTCTGACTTCTGTCTCAGTGATCAGCTGAATGTGGATCAGCTGACATACAAACCAACCCTGTTGTAAGTCATGGAAGATGGACAAAGCAGGGGCCTGTTTGGGAGAGTAAAACATCAGGTAAAAGTTTGTGACATGCATGCATGTCTTCTCTCATGCAACAAATACAATCCATCCAATCAAAGATCAAAAGACAGGCCAGCTTACAGCAACTAGCTCTGGCAAACTAAGAAAGACAAGGAAATGAAACAGGGAAGGATAGAAGAAAACAAGACCCACAAGTCTTCACATTCAAAAGACAAAAGACAGAACGCCCCAGCGAAAACAGATTCTAGAGTTACTTGTTCTTTGGAAAGACTTCATGATGTAAGCTTTGTGTGTTTGCTCTGGTGAGTTATTTATGGCTTCTATGGGCCAAAAGGCCAAAGGTCAGATGGCCAGAGTGGTGGGCATAAAGGGATAATCAGTTTGGAAAAAAAATGTCTTCCAGGCTAACAGCTGGTCTGGGCTAGAACTAGACCCTCACTCTTTTAGTCACGTTTTGAGGTTCATAAACAATGATTTCAACACATTGGGTGTTACAGCTACACACACTGCGGAACAAACCAACATGATATACTAAACATGATGTTTCTGAACTTTGAGTGTTCCAGTGGTTCTTGGATGCCATCTGTTGTTTTGAGTGAAGAGGTATGAAACCATTAGTCTCAAAATGGCTTGCAAACCAGCCATTTTGAGACTAATGGTTTCATAGCTCTTGCAAACCATGCAGTATACTTGCATATCTTTGCTCATGAAGTAACAGTTGCACACCCTGTTGACTTGCTCAGGCATTGCTGATAAAAGACTTTGATAAATTTCTTAGAAGCATAAACTCTGGTGTGATTTTTTTTTTTTTTTTTTTGGAAAGAAACTAACTAGCCTGTTGATTACCAATAGGCTCCTGAATCTTATCTTTAAGAACCGATACAGTACTGCCACACTAGCCACCGGTCCACACAACAACACAGGCTGTTTTCAAGCTGTAACCAATGCGTGAAACTTATATCTCGTGGCTCCAACATCTCCCACATACACACAAGCATCTCGACACCTACTACACTGACAGAACCAGACACAGACAGACACATCCACTCACACACAGACACACAGGCACACAGGCGATTAGCCTCCAGCTCTCCGGTCAGAGGACCTACCAGGCTGCATGGCTCGTTATAGCTCCTTAGCCCTCCTTTGCAGCCCTGTAATTACAAATGCCCCAACAACCCATCCCCATAAAGCCTTTCACTAGCATGCAGGGGCACAGGGAAGTATGAGTTCGTCGCTGTCCGAGATTTCCATCTACTTACCTCTGGGGGCTTTTACATTTGCGTGGGCAAAACAGCCCATGCAAATGTTTGTTGACAATGCAACCGAAAGGGGGCGTGTGGAGTGGTTCAGCTCTCCTGTGTTTGAAGTGTTTACATATCGCATGCCTCTGCAGGGGCTGCTTCGGCTTGTGTTTAAGTGGTGTGTGTGCGTGTGTGTGTGTGTGTGTGTGTGTGTTACAACAAGAAGGGGCAAGACTGATTCGGTTGGAGAGGGCAGAAGAGATGTAATCAGTGTAGGCAAATGCTCCAGTCTGAGAAGACTGTTTACGCCTATCAGCCACACACACACACACACACACTGACTCTTTGTACACATCCACATAGATACACACACACACACTCTCTCTCTCTCTTTCTCTCTCTCTCTCTCTCTCTTTCTCTCTCTGTCCTTCTCTCATACACACCCATATACACACCCTTATCCTCCAGTGGTATTTCTATTGCGATTAGCAGATAACACCATTGTGTTGTTTTGGTACAGCGAGTGGTTTTATGGACAAGAAACTGAACGTTGTGTCACCAAAACTAAAAACAAAGCGTCACTCGCTGCCATCAGGCTGCCTCTGTTGATTTAGAGACAACTCCTCGGTGCTACCAGTCACCTGGCTTGTTTTTCCAACAGACTGGTTGTCCCTGGGCTGTTTTGTTCCATAGTATGCTCTACAGGACATGCAAACGCAGCAGATACTATCTTTTTTTTTTTTTTTTTTTTTTTTTTTTTTTTTTTTTTTTTTTT
>OOFE01013781.1:0-11571 GCA_900323365.1 Monocentris japonica | reverse complement strand
TCAGGGCTTGGCCTCTTAGTTACAGTGAAGGGTAATCTTAATGCTACAGGATACAAAGACATTTTAGCCAATTGGGCACTTCCAACTTTGTGGCAACAGTTTGGGGAAGGCCCTTTGCTGTTCCAGCATGACTGTGCCCCTGTGCAGAAAGCGAGGCCCATAAATACATGGTTAGACGAGTTTGGTGTGGAGGAACTCGATTGGCCTGCACAGAGCCCTGACCTCAACCCCATTGAACACCTTTGGGAGGAAGGTGCTGCGAGCCAGGCCTTCTCCTCCAACATCACTGCCTGACCTCACAAATGTTCTTCTGGCTGAATGGGCACAAATTCCCACAGACACACTCCAAAAGCTTGTGGAAAGCCTTCCCAGAAGAGTGGCGGCTGTTATAGCCGCAAAGGGGGGGGTCGAACTCCATATTAATGCCCATGGTTTTAGAATGGGATGTCCAGCAAGCTCATATAGGTGTGATGGTCAGGTGTCCACTGACTTTTGGCCATATAGTGTATCACCTTGAGTAATCTTCTAGATGCCCTTACAACTGTATTATACTAACATATTACACCTGCACTAGAGCACCTGACTGCCCTCCAAGGCAGGAAATAAAGTTACAGTGAAGTCAAACATGGACATTCCCCCCTTTCCATTGACTTGATGATATTTGCTGTTCATGTTGCAGTGGCGGGGCTTGATCAATATGTTCAAGCAGCTCATTCCTAGCAGGGTCAAAGGTCTGATGTGGGAGATATGGATTGGCTAATCAAACCCTACAGTGGGTTTCTGAGATAAGGCAGCCAAATGGAGGTGATGGTGAAAAGGGAGAGGGACAGACTTTGGACCCACTTCATTCGCTCTTCTTCTTAGCCACTTGTAGCAGAGCCCTGATTTCTCTCTCTTCCTGTGGCCAACATGAAGATTGATTTTGCCCCCAGGGACGTACCCCTCCACCGGAGACTGCAGACAGCCGCCGTGCTGCAGTGGGTCTTCTCCTTCCTGGGCCTGGGTGAGTGTGTGTGTGTGTGTGTATGTGTGTGTATGCACTGGACTTCATACACGCAATACCTGTTACCACACATCTGGACATAGTAGATAGTGTCAGTCAAGTGATTTTGCTACTGGAGTAAAAATCTGCTAAAATCTTCTGTTTAGCAGATTTAGTAGAGTTTGGTTGTGTTTGGTGCATGTGGGCGTGGCCCACATGTCATGTAATGGCTCATAAGGTAGAGTAGGTTTGCATGATCACTGTAAAACATGGTATCCAAATCAAAGTGTTTATTTATCTAGCTACCTCCATACAAACCAATTTGACGTAACGTAATGATAACAGGATGAAGACTGTTTTGCATCATTATTTTTGCCAAGGGTCTCTCCAAAAATGACATTATTGGTCTTCAGACTAGACAATAGATTTCTTTGTATATTTCATCAATTTCACACCAAATACTCACAAAGAAGCCTGTCAATGTGTTTGAATGGAAAGCATGTTTGGCTACCCCTCCCTTCCTGAAAGTGTGAACCAGTGAGCATGCATGTGTCCGTAACCATCAATAAACTGCTTTGACCCCGACTGGAGCAGACATCAGCCTGCTTGGATATGTTGCATTGTGTTTGGTAAGTGAGGACTGTTAGGTTTCAGTGTATGTTATTAGAAAGATAGATAGAAACTGTTGCATGACGTGCTGTTGATGCAGTGCAGACCACCATTCATAACATGGTTAGGCCTACCAGACAGCACTTCTATCAACAGTTTGTGCAATATCTATCACATATGTTATGCTGGGCTATGATGTATGACTATGTATGTATGCATATTTCTACCTGTGTCCTTGCAATTCACCTTCATGTTTGCTCCAAGTACGCTACTCACAACACAAACGTACCTACTATTACGACTAGTCCGAATATGTAAACTCTCTATCTGAACTGAGCGACCTCTCTCCCCAGCGCCGACCTGCATCTTCCTGTTCATTTACCTGCTGTTCACACGCTTTTGGCTGATCAGTGTGCTGTATGCCGTCTGGTGGTTCATCGACTACAACACTCCCTCACGTGGTGGCCGCAAGGTGCCCTACCTGTGTGGCATCAAAGTCTGGCACTACATGAGGGATTACTTCCCCGTCAAGGTGAGATGATGACAATAAATGCTGTAAACAACTATATGAAGGTTGTAGTATAGGGTCAGTCAGTCCACCGTTTTAGGTTTGCAGTATCCCAGAATTTAATTGCCCTCAAGTCCATGTGGGAGGTCAGAGAGAATCTGAACATCCGTGCCAGTAAACTTCATCTCATTCTCAATCTCCCATCTCTAGCTACGTACTAGCAGTGGCTCCTTGGCCGTTATCTCTGTTCTAGGCAGGCCGAAGGCAAACGGGAACACTGATAATGCCAATTATGGAATGAGGTCCCTCCATTCCCTCTAGTCTTGTATACATATCCAATTCCATGGTCTTATTCTGATGCCGTTTTATTATCTGATCACATATATTAATGTAATTATAGCGTTTCAGAGTGTGTGTATGAGAGAGGTTTGTTTGGAATAAACAGAAGAAGAACTGGGTAGTTAGCATGAGCAGCGATAGCCACCATGGCTGAACAGACAAAGAAAATAGTGCCACCTACAGAAAGAAAAACGCCATCAACAGAAAATCCAAGGAAACAGTACTGGACACATTGTTTGATTGATAGGTGACCTCTGGGAAGTACAGTGCAGAAACACCACAGCAATGAGCGCTGAGCACCAAAGACGTCATCAAACAAGAAAACACAAATCTCTTGGATTACCTCTTTACGTCCTTGAGTAACAAACAGTAGAAAAACATATACATGACTTAATATACATGGAGCTTGTATGGAAGTTAATTGCCCAAGTAGCTCAATGCCATTTTTTGCAGGTTTACTCTAGCAGCCCACCAGATGACGCTGCAAACCACTGACTTTTCAGTGTTCATCCGGCATGATAGGGAAATAAAGCGCTGTTACTCCTATTAAACATGGATCAGCCATTGGTTACAGCCATGACTATTAACCTGGATAACATAAAGCCGAACTAACCTAACCCCCAAACTGAAATACCTAGAAATGAATCCTTTTCAAGTGGTGGATTGGATCAGAAAAGATGAAACCAAGTGAACATGGAGTGCCTGCCAATATCCAGTGACCACTGGCTGCATAGACATGTGTGATGTGTGTTTGTGCACGTTCTCCCAGGATCTGGACTTGACAGGGCTTACTCAATATCAATTCTGCTCAATTTCCTTCAAAAAACACTGCAGCATTGTTTTTGAATCTTGTTGCTAGGAGAGATGGTGTCCCAGCTAGACTTCAGTTTCAAATAAATTAATGGTGTTTTAAATGGAGTTACAAACATTTTAAACTGAGCCAGTCACTGTTGTGTAAAAGTGGCCCATAAAGGCTACTGAGCGGCCCTCTTGCTGGCTGTGGTGTCCATCTAGTGGTCATGTCTGGATAGTGCATATACACAACATAAAGAGGTAAATTTGATTATTTATTTCTGATCTTCACAGGTCAGTATTTTTCCAATTCAGCAAGCATCTTTGCTCTTGGGTGTGAGGTTTTCACAAGTGACAGATCTGGTGTGCATATAATGTGAGGTATTCAGGGGGAACAGAGTCTCTGCTGCCAGCATCCGCTCCATTACACGGGCCTACATCTTGCCCTTGAGCAAGACTTTGGACTGGACTGATAAGATGCTAAAGCATAATACCACATAGCATGTCACAGGACCCACACATAAACAAGGACACACTTTGGACCTTGTTATAACTCTTAATATAAATTACATCCATTACTGGCATTGCTGTTACTGGTCATTGTTGTGTTTGTTTCACTGGTAAGACATGCAAAGTGCTTTTTAATACTGAACACACTGTAAAGAAACGCTGCCTTGACTCAGCAGCAGTTGAAAATTGTACAGCTCTTTTTAACTGTCAAACTCCTTTATTGTCAGTTAGGCAACAGAGTGCTTCTATGCAAAGCTAAAGGCTACCATTGATTCTGTTGCCAAAGCTGAAGTAAATAAAATAAAAAAACATATATATACCAAGGTTTCCTGAAAAAATGAAGAGTGACGACTGAAGAAAAAACGTCACAGAACGTAAATGGAGGAAAACTAAATTTCCATTATGACAGTTTTAAAGACAGCCTTTCATTATATAATCAGAGCATGACAATTGCAAGGAGAGCATACTTCTCAAACTTGATGACAATTAAAAAAAAATCTCTGCTGATCTGTGTGCTCTAAACCATTCCTTGCAGACTGGATATTTCCCATCCATTTTTAAAACATCACTCTTGAAAACAAGCACTCTGGACTCAGCCAGTCTCAGCAACTATAGACCAATTTCCAATCTGTTGTTTCTCATCAAAATTCTGGAGAAACTGGTCTACATACAATTGACAGATTACCTAAACAGAAGTAGTGTGTAGTGTGAGAAGTTCTAATTTGGTTTCCACTGAAACTGTTCTAGTGAAGGTTGTAAACGATCTCAGAATCAACTGTGATGAGAAAAAGACCTAAGTATGGCCTTTGACACAGTTTATCATAACATTCTTTTTGACAGGTTGGAAAAGTGGGTAGGCACTAAAGTGGTTTTGGCCCTATCAAACAGATCCAGGCTCTTTTGTCTCAATCCAGGACTTCTCATCAGAAAAGCTCCATGTGGAGTGCCGCAAGGCTCAATTCTGGGTCCGCTACTCTTCAGTGTTTATATGCTACCACTAGGGGCCATCATCCGCAAGCATAATATTGATTTTCATTGTTATGCGGATGACACACAAATTTATATAGCGATTACACCAGAAAATATTAGCCCCCTTGATGGCCTTATAAATCTCTGACATTAATGTATGGATGACACAAAACTTCCTGTGCTTACTGTGCTATTGCAACACATTACATCTCAGGCAAGAAGTTTGGGGATTATCATTGACTCAGATCTAACTTTCGAACCACATATAAGGAATATAACTAATATGGCAGAGAATATAACAAAGGTCAAAGCAGACTTTGGGAGAATTACAACGTGTACAGAATGCTGATGCTAGAGTTTTAACTGCAGCAAAAAAAAGAGTTCACATCACTCCTGTTTTAAAGTCCCTGCACTGCCTGCCAATTAGTTTTAGAATAGAGTAGATGTCCCTGGCAGAGCCCTCAGATTTTCAAACTCTCTGCTCCTCACTATTCCAAAAACACAGACAAAGACTTATGGTGAAGCTGCATTTAGCACTTATGGACCAAAACAATAGAATAGAATTGTCTCCTGTTGGATCTGAGGACAATTACAGAAGCTTTTAAGCGCTTACTCAAAACATACCTCTTTAGCCGTGCTTTTACCTTAGGGACTGTTATCACTATTTTTTACCATTTCTTATGTATTTATTTATTTACTGTTATTATTTTATGTTGTTTGAAAATGTAATCAATTTGTATCTCTTCTTTTAGCCTCTGTTTGTGTGTCTGTCTTTAATTTTTATCTGCTTTGAATCTGTGCACTTTTAATAACATTGCGTTACATGTTAATGTACAAAATATTTTTATATCCGTTTTTCGGGTAATGTGTGATTACACCTCTTCATATGTCTTCATTGTCTGGTTATCCAAGGCACTCAGCACAATGCATGTCCTCCATATCCTAATAGTATTTGTTTTGCAACGAGGAAGCCCCAGTTAAACAGTCCTCTCTTCAAATGGAAGAAAATCTATTTAATCTATTTATTTCTTCATCTATTTGTAGCAGGGCGAAATAACCTGAGATATTGAGACAAGTTGATGAGGACTATCAACACTTTCTTTACACTGTAAATGATAATGGTCTGCATTTCATTGCAACAAAGATGAGAGTTACAGGGATCACACTTGAGAAAACTAGAATTTGCTGTGAATGAGTCCCGTGAATCACATGTGAATGTGTACTACCCTGAGGAGTATGTACTTTCCTTGCTCATCAAAAGAAGCTAAATACCAATTACTTCCCAGGAACAAAATTCCCTGTATCGTGCTCATCTCATATATCCTGTTCAAAGTGAATTATTTCCAGCATCATTTGACTGTATGCCACATTAAGTCTGAAATAAAGAGTCAATGTTAGGGTGAACAGCGGCAGTGTCCTTCAGAGAGCCTGATTGAGGTTTGTTTTCCCACCATCCCTAATAGCACTGTCACTAACTTGGGGTAAGACATCACCAGCTGATCACATAATGTGTGATGTGCTGGGTTTCTAGAAAAGGACATGAATACGCTCAGTCAGACTGATTCATAACATATAATATTCTAACTACGAAAATGTGTGAAAAAACCCTCAACTGATTATGTTGCATTTTAGTGGTATATGTGGAAACCCGAGGTGAAAAGATAGAAGATAGAGGAGGAGGGCATGGTCAAGAGGGTCCAGTGTCTGTGATTGTTCAGGAGTGGACACCTCTTTTGTTTGTAAACAGATCTGTTCATTCGAGGAACAGGAGCCAATGATTAACCTTGTGAATTAGGAGCAGCTACCAGCAACGACTCCCTTTCATGCTCTGCAAACCTGCTCACTCCAATCCTTCCCATTCTACATCAGATCTGTATGAAGAAGACATTTGAAAAAGTATTATTTCTCAGTGCTGAGTGAATTTGATCACAAGTTTTCCCAAAAGAGGAGAGAGAGAGAAATAAAAAAACCTGTTGGAACTAAAGAAAAAAAATGGTATGAGAGAGATTAAATCAAATCCCCTCTGTGGAGCGAGCTCATTTGTCCTTGAGAAAATAGCATGACTCCCAGAAAATGGGTGTGGATGTGACTCTCTAAGAGCACAGTGGCCTTGAAATGCTAATCTCAAACACAGATACAGTGAGGGAGCAGATTTGTTTTGGCAAGAGGACACTGCTCACCGTGGTCTGCAAAACAAGCTATAGCGCATGACAGGTGACCCTTTACTCTTGACAGTGACCTTCAGTGCCTCTCAATATCTCTCCTCTGGAGAGGCAGGAAAACAAAGCTCCATAGGTCAGATATTCTACCCAGTAATATACAGTTCAGGATCAATAAACCATTATTTCTGACACTACATGGAAATACAACTGTGACTCAATGTCAGGGTGCCTTGGAATGAGTGTGTATCCCATCTTGCATCAGAATCACTTCAGTGGCCACACAGCAAAACCGCCAGCATAAATTTAACTCAGAATTGAAGCTAGTGTTTATATAAATCGACATCCATCAGAGTTAAATTAACACATTTAGATAGTTTAGACCAACCGCCTCAGAGCTGTATCAACTCTGTGAGTGGACAAACAACTCTCCAATCAACACTTAGTGCAACTAATTGTCTAACTGCAAATAATTGTCATTTAAAAATGAACACTTATTAAATACTTCACTCACTAATTTCACTGTACATACTGACACACGTGACACAAGGACGACGGGGCCTCAGGTACAGTTCAAAGGTACACGCTACACATATACACCGATCAGCCATAACATTAAAACCACCTGCCTCATATTGTGTAGGTCCCCCTTGTGCTGCCAAAACAGCTCTGACCTGTCGAGGCATGGACTCCACAAGACCTCTGAAGGCGACCTCTGAAGGATAATCGATGTTATTCACGTCACCTGTCAGTGGTTTAAATGTTGTGGCTGATCGGTGTAGATTCAACCTTCTATAGCCACGTGTGCTTGAGCAGCGGGTACTGCAAGTGCAGTGGGTGAACAATTGTGCTTTGGGCCAGCATAGAATGAGGAAGTGATACTTACAACAATTAGACTCAGAATCCTTCTACTTAGAAATTAAGTGAAAAGTAATGCAAGATTACACAAAAAAATGCTTGTGTAATAATAAGTAGTGACAGTTGTAAGGTTTTGAAACACATTGTGAGGAGGAGTCCAGATATGGTGGGAGTTGAGCCTTAAGAGGTCTGGTTTTAGTGAGAGTAGAGACAGAGGGTTCTGGCATGTGACAAACATCCCAGGCCAGACTCAAACCCAGGGGCACGTGATATACACCTTAGGCAACTAAGCCACCAGGACACCCTGTTTGTTAGGCTGGTTAAGTTGGGTGTCAGCTCTTGGGAGGAAACTGAAACACTGAAACGGCACCATACATGATTAATCAAGTGCATCATCAATACATTTACGTTCCAAAAGAGTTTGGCTCTACCGTGGATCAAAATTCAGATACTGCAACTGGCATCTGTCGTTTGAGTTTCATCACATTCTGCTCTCTCCTTCCCCTAGCTGATCAAGACAGCAGAGCTAGACCCCAGGAACAACTACGTCCTGGGTTTCCATCCCCACGGCGTGCTGGTGGCGGGTGCCTTCACCAACTTTTGCACCTACGCCACGGGCTTCAGGCAGCTGTTTCCCGGCCTCACTAGCTACCTGCTCATGTTGCCCCTGTGGTTTAGAGCCCCGTTCTTCAGGGACTACATCCTGTTTGCAGGTCCGGGCCACACGTTTGACCCAGACACATTTAAATCATACTGGGTCAAACTGTATCAAATTGTCACTTTGTTTCTGTTTCTTACATCCAACTGCATATACCGACACAGTAAAGGTTTTGTATTCATATGACATGTGATGATGAGTACAGTATCAAGTCGCTATCACATTGTTACAGATGCCTCACAGTTTACCTGCCTTTTTATTTGTGGAATAGAGTTGACCCACCTTTTTAGGCTGACATAAATATTGACATAAATTCCTAGTATATTATCATAGTTTTTTTTTAACCTTAAGAACAAATTCTTATTTACAACAATGGCCTGGCAAGAGGCAAAATGCTTCTTTGTGGGGAATTGGGGGAAAGAGGAGGGGAAAAAAGAATAAAATAAAAAATAAAAGAACAATAATAATGATAATAATAGTAATAATAATAATGGTCATGGAAGAATAATATTAATAATATAATAATAATAAAAAATGTTATGTGAAGATACTGTATGTTCTTTTAAGCTTAAATTAATGTTTGTTTCTGAAATTATAAATGATTTTTGTTCATAGGTGGTTGTTTGCCTTATGATGATCACTGAATAGAGGTCATAGTTTACACTCTTTTTTATTTACCACTACATCACTGCCTAGGTCTAATCCCTTCGGACAAAGAGAGCGCCACCTATCTGCTCCACCAGAGGGGTGGTGGCAACGCTGTTGTAATAGCAGTGGGGGGAGCCCCAGAGGCCCTGGACGCCCATCCTGGTTCCTACAACGTGCTCTTGGCCAAAAAGAAAGGCTTCATCAAATTGGCCATGGAAAATGGGTAAGAGCAGAGAGCCTTGGGAGATATAAGATGATCTTCTGTTGAATATAGAGAATCCTCCTCGCCCTGTTCCCATAGCTCATTAAATGATTGCATCATTTGAAACAGAGTCCTATTCAAGCCCCTCGTCTGGGATTTCCTGGGGAAGCACGTAGGCAGAGATTCATCTAGAATGAGAAAGAATAATGAAATACAAGGGATGCAATTGCCAATATTAATTAACAATGTTCTCCTTAAAAATCAATTGTTTCTTAGTGCCCATCTGGTACCAGTCTTCTCCTTTGGAGAGAATGAAGTGTTTGATCAAGTGGACAACTCGCAAGGTACCTGGCTGCGATGGATACAGGAAAGGCTGCAAGGCATCATGGGTATCTCCCTGCCTCTCTTCCATGCACGTGGTGTTTTCCAGTACTCCTTTGGCTTTATGCCCTACAGAAAACCCATTAACACAGTGGGTAAGTGAACAGTACTTCATGAACATGCAGTTCGCTTGTTTCTATACTATTTGCTTTATTCTGTGTCTATGCAATAACCTGCAGGTCAGCATGTATGGCCCGGGACCTGACCTTGCTTTAGAACTTGCCTGGTAGGCAAAAATGGGGCTACATTATCAATGCACATGTATTTCCCAACAGCTGTTGATTTTGGCAGAGCCATTTAATGTCAGTAAGTTGGCAAAGACAGTTTTCTCTATCAGGAAACGTGAGTAGTATTGGGCACATAAAGTGCAGGGTTTGTACAGCCTAGCAACAGACCAAAGGGAGAGAGAGATAGAGAGGCAGGTAGCGATGTCCCTGGGTTGAACTCAGCCTAATCTATACTGCATCAACCAGTCACTGGCACTGACCACAGTCTGTCTGGGTCTGTTTGGCAGTCTACCCAAATAAATGCCATTATATTTTAAATACACAGCTGGTATCTAATCAAATCAAACAGTAGATATTGCAAATCATAAAGTGCAATGACTCTGAGTGTGACGTCCTGCCCCTTTACCTCTCAACAGTGGGGCGGCCAATCAGGGTGGAGAAGAACGAGAAGCCCACAGTGGAGGAACTTGATGCCCTCCACCTGCTTTACATGGACGAGCTCAGCAATCTGTTCGAGGAGCACAAAGGCAACTATGGAGTGGATAAGGACACACACCTGAACTTCGTCTGAGATGGGGAGCAGTGGAGGGGGATGGAGTGGCTTAGAGTGCCTATTTATTTCTAAAGCTCAGATCCTGCAGGCTGGCAGTCACTAAAAACAAGAATTTGCTCTCAATTGGCTGGTTAAATAAAGATAAATAAATTCAAATTGGCCCCACAACCAGAGCCACTGCCATAAACATCATGAGGATCCACATTTATACACTGTTTCTTCATCTACAAGAAAAAAAAAGTCACAAGAATGGAGATGGTGCTACTTTTGGAGCAACATTTTAACTCATTGGCTTAATTTACAATAGATAGTGAAATGTCAGTATGCAGCACTGTGCTGTGTATGAACGAGAAGAAGATGTGCTGAACATGCTAGTACCAAATCAGAACACCACTGAGTGAAATGCATGCTAACCCTAATGCATCTTCATGTCTTCATGACAACATTTATCCAATGTTCATTCGGATTGTTGGTCAATTCTCAGGGCTGTGTGGTAAATGGTGCAGAGGTAATACTGCAATGATCTTAGAGCAACATTTCCTCAGTTGTGGAATCCGTCTGGGAGATCTGAATTTTGCGCAAGACACTGCAACTCTCTCAAATAAAGTCATGGGTTGAATTTGTGATGCAAAATAATGTGAAAAAGTAACGGGATTCTGTCAAAAAACACCAATAATCTCAATATTTGATCTTGTGTCAAATAGAAAAATAATAAAGATTTATACACATAATGCTATTGTATTTTCTCTCCATTTGTTTCAATAATATGCCCGTAATGTCTGTTTTCATATGTAATTTATTAAAATTGTCTGAAACAGCAACACATTGTTTGTAATATGTGATTGAACACAGTGAGATTATAGTGTGAATGATTAATTATTGCATCAACAAGTGCATTTTGATCAAACTTTTCCAAATGTAAGTTGGATCTCTGCAAAGCTAAATGACATTCATGGTGCTTGGTCACATACTATATATAGATAAACCCTACTCAGTAAATGTAAAAACGCATCATTTATTAGATCAAACTCTGCAGGTAATCCACTTCTAAATTACATGCAATGGCGAGTGCGTGGTTTTAGATCTGGTTCCCAAATGATAAGACTGTCTGTGAACTTTGGCAACACTTTTTTATGACTGATGGCAAGGTCGAGATATTTCCAAATGAAATGACTG
>OOFE01013780.1:0-12031 GCA_900323365.1 Monocentris japonica | reverse complement strand
TGGAAAAGAGACAGAGTCTTCCTAAGAGCACAGATCTCAGAGCTGCTGCTGGAGAGGGAGGACTGCTGTTGTAACATAGAGAGAAATAGATGGGCAAAAGAGAGGAGACAATGACAGAGACAGTTAATGGTGACATGTAAATGAATAAGCCAGACAGAAAGCAAGTAAGAGAGAGAGAGAGGAGAAGAGAGAAATGGAGCGGGGGTGAGAGGGTGGGAAGAAAATCAAGAAAGAGAACGAGAAAGAGACAGGGACACCAGCCTGGCATTTGTAGCTGGTGCACAAAAGAGGGATGGAGTCAGATCAATCATGTGGAATAGCAAAAAGACCTTTCAATGAACTGGCTTTAATCTCCTGACAATGCTACGAGCTGGCGCTGATGTGAAACTTCTTCCTGAGGAGTGGGGGCTCCTGCCTCTAATAACTCCCCTCTGCCAACAGGCTAAATCTTTGATGGAGGGCAAGTTCAGCCCACGCTCATCTGCTAGCACACACATAACATGCATGGATAAGAGATGAGTGATTAGTGTGTGTTTGTAGCACACCAACATGCAGACACACACAAATATCATCAATACAGAGGAAATATATATTATCTATTTACAAATGAAAGCCTCATTTATATTTCACCCCCCTGGCAACTCTTAATATATATTAAGAAATTAATAGAAAAGTTAAAAAGCCTCTGAAGCTCTCAGTTCTGTGGATGTTCTTGTGGGTAAAAAGCACAGCTCAGTTACTATTGTTTCTGTTCAAAACCCAGAGCTTAAACCAATGCTGATTCCAATACACTTTAGTGTTGAAGTTATTCTTCAAATGAGCTGAAGCACCATGGGGTCATTATATGTTAGTGATACCAGAGGGCACTGCACACTCGAGATATAACCTATAAAATTCAAAGTCAAAGCCAACATGATAATGGCAGGGGCTCTCCCTACCTGCTAGGATGTTGCAAACCATCACCATCATGGGATAGGTAGCTTTGAAGATGGTGGGGGCTGATGAAAAACCAAGACATACTACCGAGTTACTACAAGGGGGCTGGAAAGTGTGCGTGATGGCAGCCACATACTGTACAGTATGCACACTGTGTTGGGATCCCAATCAATCAGCTCTCAGTATGAAACTCATTTTGAGCCACTACTTTCACATGCCATGAACTTGCTGAACCACAACAGATAAACTTTCTACCGGGGTTAATAAAATCTTGAACATGTAGCATCAAGGATAAATAGTGTTTTCACTCTGACATGTTTAACTGCTTTCACAACTCAACACACGACTGCTTTGATGTGGTAGGGTGCAGGAATGAGTAACTGCACTGGACTGTGCTTCACAGTAAAAAGCTTTGCTTCCCAAGACTGTCACTACTGGTTAAGAACAAACAATAAAAAAACTCTTATGTTTCTTCTCTAAAAGTTTTTATGTTTCAAAGTCTTGGCACTTGGCACTGACTCAAATAGACAATCATTTTTAATTACTGACAGTCCAGACAAAAATGTGACAAGAGGGAAATAGATAGGCTGACATTTTGGCAGGCAATCAAGCATAAAAAATAATAGCACCAATTACATTTGATGGAGGCGGGTGGGGCGGGAAGGTCAGTGTTCCTTACACAAGGCTAGCTTTTTGTTTTTCTTTCTTTATTTAATGAATCACTGCCATGTATGCCTTAGCAGTAATGGGTGGGGGTGAGGTGGTGGTAATTGCTCTCATCTGCGAACAGCCATTAGCCAGTGTACAAGTATACAATCACATCTATTAGAATACAAGAACTCCAGCTGCTATAGGTGTACCAGCAGTGGGCACCATTTTGTTTCCACTCAGCAGGACCCTATAGACCAGGACTCTGAGTTCTTATGACCTTTTGTTCTACCAAGTTATGTACCGTACACTGATTGACAGCTTCAAAGCAAAGAGATGACGTACGGATCAATGCAATAATGTGGGTGCAAAATGCCCTATTGAAAATGATTCATAAAAAAGCATGCAATAAGACACAATCTTATGTGCTTGCATGTTTCTAGTCAAATTGTGACTTTTGTTAGAAGTCTACGCTCACTTGATCCCTGTTCAAGAGTGATGGGTTGACAAATGACTCTGATTCAACACAATGGGCAATCACAAAAACACCCCCTTTAAACAGTGTGTGACATTTATCTGGTAATAATAATTTCAAACCAAAGTCATTAACAGCTCCCCATCAATCATGTCTGCCCTCAAAATGAGAGATGTTACAATAATAATAGATGATCAGGTGTGGTGCAGGGCTGTCGCCAAGTACGCTACCATAAATCCTCGATACACAAACCGTGATCCAGGACTGGCATAATATACATCATTTCCTTTTATGTACCTACTCGTTGCACCCCATTTCCCTCAAAATGTCCTTGGTATCCCTCTCTCTTTTTTTCTCTCACCATCTTTCTCTCACTCTCCTTTACGATCTTCTCTATGCTTCTGTGGTGACGTGCTAATGTGTTCTGAGCTGAGACACTGAATCTTTTTATGTACATCGCTGTTGCTCCTGGCTTTCAGGTTAGCTGTTTATGTCTGCCTGACATCTATGGGGTTACCTTTGTGACTTTTTTTATGCAATCAAACAGAATAGGTTTGAGAGCAAAACTTTCCTCACTGCAATCAAAAAATAGATTTGAGAGCAAAACTATCGGCACTGCAATCAAAAAATGTTTTATTGCAAGTAAAATAAATTTGTGGTTAACAATGTATTAATACGAATCAATAACTTTTGCTTGCAAATCCAAAAGTTTTGCTTGCTATTAGCCTGCATGACGTTGTGCATGTAGCTACTAGTTAACAGGACTATTTGTGTTCAACGATCTAATGTTAGTTTATGTTATATTTGTGATGTGCTGTATTATTTTATCAGCCTGTAGCCACGTAACCTACCTATGACGAGCGAGTGACTAGCTAACTGAGCTTGTCATATGCTGCTGGCAACATACAGTAATATAAAGAAGTAGCCTGCTTCATGCACTAGACACATTTTGACAAGTTTATTTTATCTAATTTACAGTAAATTATGTTTTTTATCGACCTCTATTTGTGACTATTTGTGGGAATTGCAACAATATCGACACATCTCTGGCACAGCTTATGCCTGTAATGGACACAAGTATACAAGTCACATTTGCACAATAGAACGAACAAGCCAGTTAATTAGAGCAGAGATCCAACATAAAGGTCTGGTGAAGAGGTAATATATCACAATGCAAAATAATACTGCTTTGTCGTTTGCTTTTTTGGCCTGAGAACAGACCGTGTTGCAACGCCGGTCGTACGCTGATAGCACCTTCTGCAGATATATAATGGCCATTTTGTGCCATGGGATAGTAAAAATCTTACTTCATGCTCCTTTAACTGATCTAGTAACAAAACATCATAGGTGCTTCCCCACCTACCATGGTTTAAAAATCACTTCAGAAACCCCAGACCTTATTAAACTGTATTGATTAAACTGTATTAAAATTACAGTTGAACTGATTCTTTTAAAAATAATTTCTTTCTTGCAATGTAAATAAATGTGGCTGCAACACCGTGAGTAGGATGTGTCTCCGTTATTATGAGTTACCTTATTGTAAGTGACAACACAACAACAAAAAAAAAACGAAGAGGCAAGATTAACACATTGCAATCTCTGTTGTAGGCCTGATACTGCATTAAATGATACACCACCTCAACTGCATTAAGGTCGCCCGCCACAATGAACAGCCAAACAGCTCCTCGAGTGCCATTTTCTTCTCTCCATTACATTCACATACAGTAGGTCTGGAGCCAGTGCTAGAGTATGTTTACAGGGTAATGGCTGGTCTCAGAGTACAGTAAGTGTCCTACGGCTATTGATCCAGTTTGGTAAGATCATGAGCGGTTGCTGGGAAGCTGAAGGCGTGTGCTCAGGAGTCTGTCCATGCCGTCTGGGCTCCTGAATGTCCGGAGGTGGTCAGGAGACGGCGTCAGACTCAGTGGAACCAGCCAAACTGCCAGCCGACTGATGCAATGGCTTTTTAATGGCTCCTCATTTCACTATAAACTGATGAATGTGGCTTTGCACAGTGATAGCTTAAACCGCGACCTCTGATTTAAAAAGGCATAAGAGAACAAACTATTGAGTGCTTGGGTTTCATCGAGCAGCAGGGTCATTTTTGTTACAAAGTGCAGGCCGCGATTTCTCGCCAAGATGCCGTTTGCAAAGTTCATTTCTGAAAGATGCATGAACTCCATTAGGTTCACATTATTGACTTCATCCAGACTCTACAGAGACTTGGCCTTTCTGGCACAAGATCACATCTATACAAATGTGTCAGTGGCTAGGCTCACTGCAAATTTCCCTCAATGGCAGTCACCTATTATAGCACAAAAGCTAATGCTTCAAACCATGCTGGACATCTGGCACCCGAGGACTCTCTGGAGACTCGGGCAAAGGAGCAGAACACCTCATGTGATGTCAGTGGATCTGTCAGAGAAATCTGTTTTCTTATGCCAGGGGTCACGGAGCCAGGAATAGTGAGCATATACACACAACATGTCACGTATGACTACAGCACTGGTGCCGCACCTCGGGCTATTCCACCTGTGCACCTTCTCTTTCCATTTCTTTCTCTGTCTCTCTTTATTCCTTTCATTTCTCTCTCTCTCTGTTTCCCTTCTTCTTTTGAATTCTAGCAGTGCCCTCTTTCCCTCAGCTTTATTAAGAGATTTGCACATGTTGTTCATGCTCGGCCGCGTCCAGCTCTGGTGTCCTTGAGAGATAGAGTTGGAGGTAAGAGTTGGTTTGTTGTATTCCATGTATTCCCTGCTTCTCCCTGGGTAAAGCTAGATGAAATGTGCTTCGCTTAACCTTGACGTTGCTGAACTCCCTTTCTGCTCCTTTTCAGAAAAAAAGAAAATGGCCACCTGGCAGTCCAATAAGAAGTGTTTGTGAGTGAGGCAAAAGTCTGTAATTGGGACACTGAGTAGAGAGTCTTCACGTCCTGTCGAGGAGAATTATAGCTTGAAGTAATAAAAAAAAAAGTGGGGTGGTATCCTTTTCAATATGCCTCACTAGTTTTCCACATTCTCTTTCTTTCTTGTTTCAAAACACCTGGGCTACATTTCCAGATTGAATGAATGCCATATCAGCTACGGGGCGTCTGATCTACCTTCATTATTGAGGCCAGTCTCAATTCATGGCTTAATGAATGGAGCCTTAGCTTTCACAATGGGAGATGCAATTACTCTCTGTATTTCATAACATTATTAGAGTCTGCGGTGTGCAGTTATATTGTGAGTTTCGCTATTCAGGCTTTGAGACCTTCAGAGACCCACAGTGCTAATGAGCAAGGTTAGGGCAGACAGTGTCATCTGAGCAGTAAAGCCATTTGCTTCTAAATGACATATCCTTTGTGGGTATGAGCCCATATTAGTTCCTAATGTGCAGCGTCACCTAAGGCGTCCACATTGTGTTCACATTCAAAGAAGAGCGAAAATGAAATTGGGGGAGACTTTATTAAGTGTGATACTACCATGCAGCTTAGTTATATATCTATATGGGTAAGAAAAAAGTGATTCACTTTATAAGGCACAGCCATTCACTTTGTCCTCACCTTAATCACATCTTTAAGGTATTGAGCCACGGATGGAGTCTCTGAGGGGGGAATCTCACTGACAGGAAATTATGAAAAAGAATTAATTTGACCTTCCCTTCCAGGGAGAGAGAGTGAGAAAGAGAGAGGGAGAGAGAGGAGGGTGGATGGAGGGAGTCGAGCAAGGTTTAAGGAGGAAGTGCCTCCACAGAGGGCAGGATCTTGCCAGGCACTTGGATAATGAGACCTCTCAGCTCCCCTCACACTGGAGCAAGACATCCTATTCACTAAAAAGCCTAAAAGCCCAAAGGAAGGACAGTAGTCACCCAGGGCTCCTTAAGCGTATAGAGTGACCCAATTCAGTAAAGACTCTGGAGTAAAGACACTCTATTCACTCAAAAGGGGCAAGTGGAACAGGCCTCTCTGCACTAAAGACCCTGTAGAAAGAAGTAGAAGATCTACAAGACTACTTTCAGGGTTTATTTTATGGACCCATGGAGTATAGATTCATCTAAACCTAGGATCTCCAAGAAGACAGTGAAGTGAGGTGGTACAAGGAAACCTGGAGACACACACAGGCCATGTGGATACTTGTGGGGTTCAGCTAACTTGACAGCAATGCTAGCCGTCTCTCTTAAGAGAGAATGGTGTAGCTGCTAGTTAGCCTATAGTCGGAGGACTGAAACAATAAGCGCTACCTCTGATTCTAACCATTTTACACTAGAATTAACATTGCTCACAGTTTGGATGGAAATCTATCAACTGGGGACAAATGTGGACCCCACTTATGTGCATTTTCAAGCATTTATTTGTACTTGCTCAGTACTTGCTCAGCCAGCACACTTTATACAACAAACTAGTTGATGCCATGGAGCAAAGACACTTGATGAAGATAAACATAAGATCTCTGAATGAAGACATTTCCTGCATGAAGCCATGGAGCAAAGAGAGATAATTCAATAAGGTGCTTGGAGCAAAGGTCTACTACCGTGCAACAGGAAGCTTCCTTCACATACTGCTCCTTTGGGAGCCTATCATAACAACTACATCATAACTACCTACATGAGGTCCAAACCCTAGGCCCTTCAAGAACACATTTTCCATTGAGACAAGAGCTGTGCGCTCACTGCTGTAGAACATACACCATAGGTCTATATTTGATATTTTAGTGTCAATAGTGCTGAAGTCAGCAAAAATGGCACACCTGCATCTGTAATAGAAATATAGTACAAAATGTAATTATGGAATGATGCAAACAACAAACTTCTCCCAAATGCATAAAAGCAAATTCCAGAAGACATTAACGGGTTGAAACACACAAAGTAGAGCAAAGTGAGACTGTGAAGCATCTGTGTCTAATTTCTTTTGAAGTCAACTTAGTTTTTTCTTTCAAATGAGACTCTGTAACAGTAAATGCAGCATACGAAGCAAGGCTGTGTCTATATTCAAAGCTTAGCACTGTATACTCAGAAAATCGCTTTCAAAAAATTCTGTTTCTTTAAGAGTGATCGTTTCACAAGCCAGTAATGGCATATTTACTGGTATGGGAATGTTATTGAAAAACTCTGAAATGGTTATAAGCATGACACTGAATACAGAAGTACCTTTTATCTTTGTATTAAAGACAATTATGAGAGATTCAGTGACTGTTTTAGTGGATGAATGCTGTTTCAAGAAAACTCATTTTATTTACCAGAGGAAAGACAGATGGTACCGTTTTTAGCCCTGCACTGCACATTTTTCCTCACGTGTTCAAAGACCTTTGTTTGTTTCTATGGATACAGATATTAAAGGATAAATATAAAGTGCACAATGAGCACCTACGGCTCTCTGACACTAAGATGTGCAAGGTGTCAAACCAGCAACTTCAACTACATAATGATCTTGAGCCAGGTGTCTAATTGTTCTTCCAAAGTCGAGATCGAAGACTTTGACACTTTGGTATCATCATCTAAAACTCACTTTTATGGGGTTGCATTTATGTTAAGATCCTTTATTAAATGTCTCCCTTTTCATGTATTTTTTATTTTTTATTTACTCCTCCGTAAAGCACATTGTAACTGCATTGTGTGGTCTACAAATAAAAACTAATATTACTTTTAACTGTCAAAACCAAGGTCTTGCTTGTGTTATCTGTGTGAACCCAGAAACACGTGTCTTATTTTAGATGGAGTATAAATATGTGTTTCGTGTGTCATGTTTGTTTCAGATAATTACAAGTAACACGCAAGGAACTGAGTTTGTTTAAACCCGTGGATGCAAGTAGTTTCCAAGGCAGTTTGACCATTATACCATTCCCTTGCTACGCAGCATGCACCGTGTCCAAAGTGCCTGTAGGGTCAGCCAACCCACTCCACTGAGCCAGATGTCCTCGCCACTCCGAGGCTGCTGTTGTTTGGGTATCACTGTCTATTTGGAGTGCCTAAGTCAGTCTCTATTGACTGTAAGCGATAAGGGATGAGCCTCCACTCTCCGCCATCCCCGTGGCATGGAGAGAGGGGAAATCTAATTATTTTCCTCCCGTGGCCCGGCAAGCCTTAAAGGTTAATCACTGTCCGTCTGGCTAATTCTGTCTGGGTACACTGCAGTAATTACAATGCTGTGGTCTCTCTCTCGCCTGCGCCCTCTCCTTTTTCTCTATTGTGCACCTCGTTCCCTCTATCTCTCTCTCCTGCTCCCTCTCTCTGTATGTATAGTGTATCTCGTTCTCTCTACGGAGTACCCTTCTCCCTCGTTCTCTATCATGTTACTCTCTCTGTATATATGATGTACCCATTTCTCTTCCTCACTCCTGCTTCCCTTTATCATGTGCCTATATATATCTATCTATATAATACCCCCTCACACACAACCTACCCCCGCAGATAGACCTGCCAGTCCTGTCTGTTTCGGCCTCTCTTCCATCAGACTGGAGAGGGACGAGGACTTCCTTTTCTCACCTCTTCTTCTCACCCTCCCCACTCTCTCTCTTCTCCATCTTCTCACCGCCTCGCCATCTCTCTCTCGCTCTCCCTCTTTCTCTCCGACATCTCATCATCTCTCTCTACCATCTTCTCACTTAATTTCTCTCTCCCCCTGTATTACCCTCTAGCAACAGCTCTAGGAAGTGTGCCCTGGGCCTAGAAATACTCTCCCATCTCTCCCCTTCCCTTTTTCTCACTCCCTGCCAATAGCAACTCCAGAAGCGACAGCTTTGGAGACTGAAAATACTTCTCTTTCTTTCTCTCTCCTCCTCTCCCTCTATCTTTTTCTTGCTGTTTCCTAATTCCCTTCTCCTAGAGGACAAACCGTCTAGTTGAGCCAAACACGCCCTATTTCGTACATTCCATCACAGGCATTACATCCAGTGATGTAGTCGGTCAATACGAAGGTGGGTAAACTATATAGAGCCAAGTTGGTGAAGATCATAAAGCAAAAATAAACCACCAAAATAAAAAAAACCCTCACCTATATTTTCAGAAAATGTAAACCAGCCTTAAAAAGGTGGGTAGACCCTATTTCTGTAAATAAAAAGGTGTGTTAAGAGAGTTTGGGTGGGTTTACCCTCCACTACACCCCCTCTTCCCTTGGGTTAACACCTCTCTCTCTCTCTGCCTCTACATGTTTCTCTCACTTGATCAATCTACTCTCTCCCCTCTTGCCATTCCCTCCATCTCCTCTCTTTCCCTTCCCTCCCCTCCCCTCCCCTTTCAATCTTTGCTGTCCCTCTGTCCTTTCTCCCCGAGGCCCAGACAGGCTCCACTAACAGGCTGCATCCTGCTGAGGCTAGAGGCCTGTCTCTGCCAAGGCTGGTGGGCTGTCACCTCCCATATCATCACTACAGAGGAGAGGAGAGGTGAGGACAGGCGTGGAGAGGAGAAGAGAGGATGAGTGTAGAAAAGGGGACCGAAATAGTACGGCGAGGGAAAGAAGCTCCTTTATTACACTCCAAATGTTTTCTAAGAATTTCGCTGAGTGACTAAAATTTCCTCAAATTTGTTTCTTGGGGCCCTCTGGCGAAGCCCTGTTAGACAGTTGTTGATGGAAGTGATGGCAATGTGGATGGCTGCTGGTAGTGCTGATGGGGGAGTGTCACAGCTAGAATTGCTGAGGGAGAGACATGAGCTGCTGAGAATCACTGGGAGAGAAGGAGGAAGCGGGGAGAGTGGTGATTGGCTGTTATTCTGAGACATGCCATAGAGGATAAATTACGCGGGTCGAGATGCCCAAATACTAGTAGTCTAGAAACCACAGAAATGAGGTGTTGATTAATGATGATTAATGCTCTGGGTAAAATTGCTGAAGGATAACGACGGCCTGTTTCTTATGGGGGAAATCTGTGTTATCATGAAGTGCAAATTGTCTAGAGTTGTCTAGATTATATATAATAATAGTGGAATGCTGAATGTTGTACTATGTGTGTCCAATGGTGTTATGGAGAAATCACCAGTAATTTTTGCCAACCCGACTGGTCTGTGATCATTTTATACCAAAGGATACCAAAGGGACGAGAGAGGCAAAAGATCTAACGTTGCCAGCTTTTTCTGGACGGAGCTCACTTGCTGTTTAGTCTCCATCCCCGACATCAGAATAGGGCAAATCTACGGGGTCTCAATTAGGGGGGGGGGGCACACTCTTCTATTGCAGCCCCACTTTGTATTTAGGCTGACAAGATGGATGTATTTTGGTATACAAATCCTGCCTAGTGCAGCTTTAAAACATGCAGTGATTTCCATGACAACAGCTAGCATGCACATAGATGTGGTGCACTGGATGCTTTGAAGATTTATCACAATGTATGATTGTGAAATTGTGAAAGGGAAACTATTATCAGGGAGAGGGATAGATACAGTATGTCCTGCACTGTGATCAACCTGCAATGTCTGCCTCATGAGGCGAAAAGCTTGAGTGAGAAAATTCTATCCTGTATGAAATTAACAATGTTATGGTGAAATGTGTACCATGAGTAAGTATATTTTATGCTGGATCGGATTGAATGGGGCTCTGCTGAAAAGTCTACCTTGTGTGAGTAGTTGAAGGGTCCTGACTTCCTCCCGGACACGAAGCTGGAGGACCTGCTGCAGGATGTGCTGCCTCTGGGCTTCTTGCATAATGCCCATTCGCTCCAGCTTCCTGTCCGTCAATCTCATCAGAGCCCGGCCTAGACAGCCAGAAGTAGAAAGTCGGGGTGAAGGGGAGAAGGAAGGAAGGAAGAAGAGGGAATTTGTGATACTGTAAAAGGATATTGACAATGCATTTAAGTAGGTGGAAGAACATTATGAGGACACACACACAAAACACACTCAACAACAATAACTGCCCAACAAAATCAATGAATCAAATCAACAAATCAGACAATGCGTACATTTTTAAAGCTCAAGGCTGCAACATTCTTTCGGACATAAAAACTTCATGCTTTCAATTTTTGTCCCCCACGCGATGAAATCTTCCATCAAACTGATATCTCAGGCACCACTGGTCTGATTTTGACAAAACTTGGAGGGATGATGATGCACTTTGGTACCGACTGGCCCAAGGGTTGCCTGCATCATTCAAAGGCGACAACATGTTTCACTTGTATGATATATTATAAAGTCTGGCTGTTGCTATTCAGTCCAGCTCAACTCAGTGCTCAAATTCAAAGCTGTTTTTGCTAACACACAGCACATGTTTTCCATAATCATCAGTCTATCCCCCAAGCAAAACCTCCTCATTGCTCATCCTTAATTTCAAATCCTTGTGTAAAATCCCTAATTTAATCATGCAATCATTTGCTATGAGTGGGATCTGGGCTGCTGATAAAAGGCACATCGGGTATGGTCTCATTAAGAATGCTTGTTAGGAATGCCTTTATAGCACGTGGGATGGTGAAGATACTTCGTAGTAATTACTATAGGCAGAGATAGTTTCTGATTGGCTGACAGCCAGGGTAGGGATCACTCCTGATAGGCTCATGGAGCTGTTAACTTCAGGTTTTATGATCTCACATCATGGACTCTCACACTCACACACTCACAGCTGGAGCCACTTCATCCAAACTAACAAAAACAGCAACAGATTTTGATTTTTGAAGTGGTACAGTTACTCTTATTCAATGTTCTTTTTAAAACACCACAACAGAGAGAATTGCGGACTTTGTAATTTCATGTCTATTGACTTGTTTTTAAGATTTATTGTAGATCTTTTAGGACTCACCAAGCCTCATGCTACCACTTTGCTACCACAGCACAAAAGGGAGTAGTTGGAAAAGCTAAGTACCCTTAAGTGTTAATGGTATAAAGTTGACTGTGTTAGACCCATTTTTGTCTGCCTTAACAAAAGGAGCTCTTTGCGCGGCACTAAGGCCAGATGGGGGTAAAATGCCAAACGTAGTTAAGGCGCTCCAACATAAAATGGCTTTGAAAGTACCCATTACATAAACACTGGGGAGCTAACTAGAGTCACAAAGGCTCAGAAGTGAGAAAGAATAT
>OOFE01013779.1:0-11735 GCA_900323365.1 Monocentris japonica | reverse complement strand
TCATGGTACCATGCTCTATTTTTTTTCATCTCTTCTTTCCTCATCAGATACAGTCCCTTCTCCTCCTCTGTTGTGTTGCCCATCTGTTGTTGTCCATTCCATGTGATCTGTCTATGTGGAACCTGGTGCTCCTGCCCATGATGGATTCCAATGATCCAGCGCTTTGGGGCACAAGGAACGAGGCAGTCACCTTTAAGCTGGGGCTGAGCAATCTGTCTCTGTCAGCCATCCCCCATACGTGCAACATGGGCCAGACAGTGAACAAGAGGGAGAGGCGGGATGAGGAAGAGGAATGGCTGAGATAGTGGAAGGGAGAAGATCAAATATACCAGATGGAGATAAAAAAAAAAAATAAAGTATCGTGGAGGAAGAGCATACAGCCTTTTATCTGGTACATCATGACAATGTTGCAACTGTGTTATTTTGAGAGCAGAGAACACAAAGCACACATAGCTGTCCGACCACAAGGCAAGAGACCAACTCTCCATGGTACAACCATTAGGATAGATTGGAGTTATCAAATCATCACACCATTAGCCAGAGTATAACTGGCAATTAAAAGGTGATTTCACAATGAAGTGGAAATGATGGGGTTTGATTTAATGTAGATCACGTGAGAGAGATGGAACCCACGAAGCTTCACTCCAGTCACATTACTATCATCATTAAGATGATTCCTTGAGCCTGATACATATGTACAGCAATACATGCAAAGCTTTGAATGGAAATCTTAACTTGTATTAACTTGTAACTTCCACAAGCAATAATAGCAATAGCAGTAACACTGTGCCTGTACTGCAAGACATTTATACATCATTATTAAACTGTATAAATGATGGAATATTTGGTAAATGTGTTATTATTGGGCATTATTGGGAAGCAGTAATATTTTAATTATAATTTATAAATTAAAATAATGTATAGATATTCAACCAATTAGCATCTTTAAATATGATCAGATCAATAACACTGAAAGCTTCATTCATAGCAGAAGAACAGTGAATTGGTTATCTCTGGGCAATAGTGTTGGACTAAACACAAAACAATGTCAGCCATTTATTAGTCACTCATCACTAACAGTGATATTACACACATAGGCACTTTAATCTTTTGGTAGAAGTTGAATATGCACAAACAATTCTGGCTGTAGCTGAAAGTCAACAATGTTTGGGCCTAAACATATTGTATAACTGAGCTGTGCACGTCCAGAAGGTGTTTGTTGTGGATGTGTGGTAGGATCTATTTCACTGTGAGGTGGCAGGAGGGCATGAAGCACCTAGTGTGTAATTGACAGAGACAGATAGCAGTCAGATGTGATTAGTTCTGGGTTGGTAAGCAGTCCATCAACGGCAAGGCTGACGGAAGAGAGCAGAGAAGTGCAAAGGCAGCAGTAGAAAGAAACTGGAGAAGCTGTTTCTTCTGGTAGGGGGGGAAAGCAGTCTAACACACATATCCCGTAATTACTTTTTCAATTCAACTGTATCTATTCATTGAACAGTAGTCATGCTTTAAAAAAAAATGTACAAATAGGCTATATACCCTACCTATCATTGTTCTTACTGACATTAATGTAATTCAGATATTGAGATCCACTGCTGTGGCAGCAAACAGTCAAAATAGACCAAAGGAATAGGACTGTATGGTCACTCTGGGGCAGAATGGGAGGCAAACTTCAGACATCTGACAGGGATGATGGAACAGGCACAAACAACATGTAATAAATAACAATTCCCACTCCTGGGTTTGGTAATATGTGCCTCACTGACTTCCACTGAGAGATTCATACTTACCTGGTAATGTCCTACTCAGTCACAATTCAGTGCCTGAGGCATTTTGGACTTCATAGTGGACTACCAACTCTAAAATGCTGTATCATTTAATGAAGACAAGTTGGTTCCAGTCCTAATCATGTAATTCCCACTATCCCAGCTATTAATAGACTGCCTAATTCAATATTAAGACTGAGGACTGTATCAATAAACAACCTTGTTTTTATTTATTTATTTTCAAAAGGTAAGTACCCTAGTTTATGTGCTTTCATATATCATCCTACTAAATCATAGAACATTTTCATGTCTCCTGCTCTTGGTTAAGTATGGTAAGGTCCTAATTCTCAACTGAAGTGTAATCTGTTTCCTCAAAAACTCTTTAGCATGTGAATTAAAAGAAAACCTCATTCTTGCATTTCCAGGGAAACACAGTCTTGGCAATACAAGTAACCTCATAATGATGCACAGGTTGCATCAAAATAGCTTGACAATTTTTATTTTTTTGTATGTTTAACATACCATGTCGTCATCAGACTAAAATTGCTGAAACAAATCCTCTTCCTCTAAAGCCATAAACTTTAAGAATTGTATCTCTTTTATTTCTTCTTCTTCTTCTTCCTCTTCTTCTTCTTCTTCAAATTATTATTATTATTATTATTAGATTTAATCCCTCGCTTTCAGACTACTACAAAGGCTTGAGATAGGTATGCATCATTCATCCAGATATTTCAAGCTTATGATCTGCCAAAAATGTATTTCTTTAGATAGCTTTGAATCAGGCACTGCATGAAAAAGAACTTTAACCTCTCTAAATAAATAACTGAGACATTCTGAGCTGTGGTTGCAAAGGTCTTAATTCGCTCCTCTCTAAAACCATTGATGAAATGTATCATCAGCCACCTGAACACATTAAAAGGCTTTGGCACACAGATCTAGGAATGAAAATGTCTGATGAACAATGGGGGGTTCTGCAGGTTCACTTCTTTAGCACTAGACATGCTAGATTTCACCTTCAAGGGATTTGATGTAAATGTGTTGTCCGTGTTCAAGTTCACACCTTCTGATCAAATAGTTTCAAAGGATTTACTCATATGTCTCAAGCCGCTGTCAACCAAAACCCCATCAGTGACCTTTTTACATTCACCCCTAAGACTCACTCCTTTTAAAACATAGCCAATGGAGTCATAGCTTTCAGTACACTGATGACAAAGTGCTGTAGCAAGGCTGGGTTGGCTTAGGTGTGATTATGTGTGTATTAAGTGGTGGTCTTTTAGGTATTTATTTTCTATACATGTTTTCTTTATTTACTGATAGTACCTGCATTATATTATACAGTAGACTCTTTCATGTTCAATATTGGCTCTTCAACCTACTGTGATGATCTACTTACTTGAATAAGATGACAATAACTAAAGTCTAGAATTCAATAATTAGAGAAACATATTCCCACTTGTCCCAACCCTATACTCACACAGAGGAAATGTCCCTGTTGCTTGACAAATAAGTGAAATAAAGCCTACTTAACGTGCTTGGGTCCATGAGTAAATAAGCCAATGCCAGTGGTATCACCCTGTATTTGCTATGTGGCACACTGATCCCTCCCTGTTGATAAGCTCTTGACAAACAAGATGGTTCACTACAATTGTACATATAGGATGGAAAAGCTATGATATCCCAGTATACCCGCATGCTGTGTTGGAAATTTTAGTCTAAAAATGTAGCAGGCGGATTAGTGATTTTTTGTCAAAATCATCACTTTATTATTTTCTGATTATTTATAGACTCCAATAGAATCCAATTATTATTCTCCTGTATGTGTATTGGTCAAAATATATTAGAGGATTTTTTTTTCTTGGGAAAATGTAAAAGCTTTTGTGAACTGTGTTGAATCACACAATAGTGATTCTACCCATAGACAGACATTTTATGACAAAGCTGAACACTATGCCAGTGGACGGATGGGATGTATGAGGGTGAAAAAGATGAATAAAGATAGAGAGTTAGTCACTCAGGTCCTGGGCAGACTGGAGAACAGTTGCAGAGGTATTGGTGTGCAAGATGCTGACGAAATGTCTCTCCTGAGCAGGTACATGATCTAAATACTAATCAAACATCATTTACAACTGGCTTTATGTGAGGCTCCTGAGAGACTGTCCCATCCTGCCTCTTCGCCATGGTAACCAGGGATTCATTTCAAAGGTGTCATGCTGCATTATCATCTCACCAGCTCATCCACTCCCCTCCGCCCCCTGTCTCACTCTCTTTTGTCCCCCCTATGTTTAAACCCCTCAATCTCAAACCTGCCCAGCACCCTGGAAGGGAAAACGTCTCCTATCTTGCTTTAATTCACACATACACCATTATGATCTTTCTGCCTCACACACATGCACACACACACACACACACACACACATGCTCAAGCAATCACACACATACACATGCACAGACAAATAGAGAATCATCTACACAAAAAAACTCATACCCCTGTCAGGACAGAGAAGCTGCTCTTTTAGCTTAAAATTAAGGTAACACAGTAACACCTTATTTTACCTATTTGACCTATGGAACAAATGTGTCTTTTCCATTTTGTTTCCTGAGTTATGATATATTCACATTTCGATTAAAACAAAATGGATATGGATACATCACCAAATCTCCATTTTTGAAACTTAGGTGGTTCTTGAGTTTTATTGGTGAAAGTTTACATCCTATTCATGGGTTTTTGGTTCACGGTTGCTCAAAATAAAAATGAATCCCCTACAAATTAATTTGTCATTTTTATTCTAAAACCAAAATGTATATACTAAAATCTAACCAGTAGAATTTGACAAATATGAGTTGCTGGTTGTGGTGTGGCAGCAGCTTAGTAAAGTAGGTGTAATGTTACCTTAAGTCTTATGCTTTTGCAATTCTATTCAGAGACTAATGCCACCACAAAATGCAAAAATAAGGCTTGAAATAAAGAAAACAATAAATAAATAAGAAAATAAGAAAAGAAGCTGATACATTTTATTCATCACATTATTTTTCATATTTGATACATAATGCAGTGAAGCAGTGAAGTCGCTGGATGTCAGAAAGGATTAATTTAAGTGTACAGTAATGTTGAAGTTATATCTGTGCATTTACATTATACTTATTGTAGGCTGCAGTAAAACTCCTAGTTCATTAACACAAGTTTGGTTAAATCTGATCAAATCACACTAGATCCAACATGTACCCGACCAGTATCCGTGCTGCTGTATGGTAACAGCCAGAAAAGCGTATGGTGATAATGTTACAGTGCTGCTGTTAATGATGAAAGGAGAATGCATGCTGTATTTGTGAATAAGCATTTTACAAAGCTTAAATTAAGAGAAAATAGACTCTTAATTAACTGTGATATCATGGCTTTGATCACGTCTGCTTTCATTTTCAGTGAGTAGGATACTAAATCTGTGGACAAGTAGAATGGTCGGCAGAACTTTTATTCTCCATCGTTGAAAGGAGCAAACTTGAAAACCTGTTTCCAGGTCTTAAATCCTCACTATGGGAAAGGGCCTGAGACCGGAGACCACAGCTCACTTGAACATAGACTTGTGTTGCTAGCAACAACCAACAGAGGGTGCAAGGTGATCGACTGTAAAAGAGAAAAAGTGTTATATTATATGACAAAATTCAACTGTAACTAACTGACAGATCTGTGTATGTCGAGGTATGAGGTGCAGATGGGGATGGTGGTGGTTTGCTGAACAGTTTTCTGGCGCACTAACTGCAGAGTGGTACAGAAATGAATGCTTGTTTTCTCCCCTGAATTGTAATACAACAACTACTGTCTTTTTTTTCTAACTACAATGAGTTGTGTTGCATTTAATATTAATTACAATGATACGGTACACTGGATTAGTTATGGTGTTTTTGTATCAACATTAATTCAGTATATTTTGACAGGGAGGTGGCTATATGAATTCATGCAGCTAAGAAATGAGTAGTGGTGTGCACCGATGGCTATGTTTGTATTTCTCCCATGTGGTATTTGCACTTCTAAGGGTTTCAAGTAGGAGGGGGGTTGTTGTTCTATTGCAACCCTGATACACAATTTAGACTGATGAAGATGCCATATTTTTACATCAAACCCTTACAAGAATGGAGCTTTAAAGGAACCCTACACTATGAATGAAATCCTTCAAGGTTTATGGATGTTTAATGAAGACACTGACAAAATTTGACTTTGAGCAGTTGGATTTAAATTCATTACATCTTCACAAAGTACTCCTTTTTCATACAGTTTCAGTTAAGCTATGATATTTTCATACTGTAGCTCCAGTTAATGCATCACAACTGATGCAGATCTATAAAACAGATTCAGTCAAGCCATTCAGGCAGGTTTAAAGCATCTATTTGACATACCCTCAAAAATAGTAGTTCTAAGATCTAAGACTTTGTCCCAGGGAACCCAAATGGGATGAGAGTTTTGTTGATTGACTTGTGGAACTTTCTAGATTATATGTGGGGACATAATAGTAGTGAAAGTGAAACCTATGATGAAGATAGTCTCTTTTACACATTCGCTAATTTGGAACATTTCTAGTTGCATTATAGTGAAGTTCAACCAATCCTCATTTTGCTGGGGACTCCACTCCAAAACCTCCACTCAGCAGGTTTGCATCATTTCGAATCAGGGATGCTGGTACTGTCTGCCAATCAGGGTCTAGTATTACAACTGTTTGTGAGAACTTATTTTCAAATTTATTTTATAGAAATACCCTATTAACTAGAATGTATTTATTTGAAAAAATATTATGACAAACATTATTATGAGACAAAGAACATTTAAGATGAACCTCATGAAAAATGAATAATATGATATATGGAACCTTTAATTTATAATCTCTAGAGTGGCCCCCGCAAATCAAGTCCCTCTTCTTAGCAGACAAAAAATGATTTAAAACCTAAACCAGTTCTGTGAACAACACCATAAAAAGCTATGAGGTGTGTCCTCTCTGGTTTCCTCGCTTCATGTATTTCTGTGTGTCATGCAAATGAAAAGAAGCGATGAAGAAGCATTTCCCTCTCTGTCTCAGATAAGCCATGCCAGTGGTGGGTCTCAGTCTGGAGCTAATTCAGGCAGTCATTTGTTTACATAAATCTCAGATTTGAAGGCATTAGGGAAGCCCTGACCCCCTACAGATGCTGGAGACTGAGACTTGGCGTCTAGCCACATCAGGCAATGCCAGAGGCGTGTAGAGGGTTTACCCTTTGTTTTGTGCAAAATGGCTTCCTAAGGCTGCAATTTGTAATAACAAATACAGTGAGCCGTGTCTCTGTGGTATGACATGGCTGCCTGCCTCGTCAGCCATCACTCCCCAGGGGGTGCTACACATTAGCAAATTGGAGGAAGTTCTGACGTGAGGACAAGTAATGCAGGAAAACAGGGGAAGAAAGAAGATGGACAAGTGCCATTTTCATGACATCAGACTTTGCTTTTGTTTTTAAGGGGGAAGAATGAAGAATGATTTTGAATCTCCTCTCTCCTTCTCCAGGACACTATCTATATTATATCTCATGTATGTGTATATCTATATGTATATATAACATGTACTGTATATATAACGTGACACTTGGCTGGTGGTAGATCTCTCTACCTTAGCAAGAATAACTCAAATCACAAATTTCCTTATTGTATAAAATCCCAAGTCATCATTGGTTAGTTCTACCAAAACCTGCAAATCAGCTATTCAACAAAAAAGTAACATTGTAGCATAGATGCTGACAAACAATGGAAATGAAAATTGCTCGAAAATTGTCATGAAAAGTCATACAAGATTTGCAAGTGAGTGCAACAACAAGATTAACAGCAAAGTATTTCTACCCATGGTTATAGACAAGCCAACCATACAACAGGAGAGTGGTAGCCCATGTAGGTCTATGTGAGCAAAGGTCAGGCATGTGAGGGTCACAACCCAGCCAGAGCAATCGACCCTGGCCCCACCATCTCGCTTGGTACAGTCAACGCACTGCACAGCCATTCATTTGCCCTCTACCTTGTGCTGCTGTCTGATAGGTGAGGATGCTTTAACCTGCCCAGGTTCCATTAATGAGCTGCCAGTTCTCCTTCTCCAGTGTCTCCATGGCATATTAAACAGTTTAATAGAAAAGCACTCTGGGGCGGGAGAGCTACCTGTCAATCTCAGCTAAAAACACAAAAGAAGAAAATGAAAGAAGCCTCTGGCTGAACAATCAAAGTCGATAAATCAGAGTTAAATCTCACATGTAGGGAGGAAACAGACAAATAGCAAACATTTATTTTCTCCAAAAGCTGAAGTGATAAAGTGGAGCCACTTAAATTAAACCGCTATATGGTGAGATCAGTGCAAGGGAATGGCTGGGCTAATCAAATCAAATGGTGGTGCTACTGCAGCTTCCTTCTCCTTCACAAAACCAGTAAAAAGTATCAGCAAATAACATTTATTCACTGTTGGAATTAATTGATTTGTTACCAATTATGTAAGCCTCTTTCTTTCCACCCCACCTGGAGATATCGGAATATGTTTGACTGGGTGTTGTGATCAAACTGAGAAAGCTTTAGATGGAAGCAGAAATAGGCTACACTACATAACACAATAACACACACATACAAAGCTGTTGAAAGTTACTAACTACCACAAATCATTCCATGCACTAAAAATCATTGAATGGGTCATTACATTAAACTATCTCTTCTAATATCCCACAGCCCCATGGTAAGCGTGTGCCCTGGGGCTGCCGACACAGGGAGGGAGGTCTAATGGTCTGCTGTATTAGTGGGTTAATTGCCATGTCCTGGTCTCCGTTGGATTGTGAGCAGGGCCCGTTTTAGTTTAATTGTGAACCATCTCATTCCATAACCCCCACTAAGCAGCCAGCCACTAGTGCATGGAGGGAGGATTAAGTGTCAGAGATGTCCTTGATGATGCGTGGAGGCAGCTGACCCCCCTGGAGGACTGACTTAGACTGCCACCTGCTGGCACCTAACAAAACACACCCCTCTTTGTTGACGTTCAGAAGAGCCCACATAAAGGCATGTCACTCTTCATTCAATTAAAAAATACAGTCAAATCTTCATGCTTTCTTAAAAGGAATCAATTATTATACAAGTATTGGTCTTGGAGGCACAAATACTAGAATGAATTTCAACAAAACTCTAGATGCTGCCTTCTACCAAAACCTCTTACTCTTGTTCATCAGTGGCTTCCACCTGCTGTCCTGGTACTCTTCTGTATCGTATCATATCCCACTTGTTCTTGCCACTTGTTCAAGACTCAACATCCCCCCTCTTCCTCTACATTGTACATTGTATCACTACCTCTTTGGCATCCAAGGGATTATCGGCAATCCTCCCCCATACTCCAACCAGTCTAGCCCCGTCGCTTCTCATTCTCCTAAAAACAGTCATCTGAGGGAGGAGGCACAGGGATAAAAATTGGTTTCTGATTTTTCCCATCTTACACTGACCTCCACAGAGAGAAAGAAGCAATCAGGATCAGGAGAAGTGGCTCTCTTATCTCAGAATAATGCACCTCAGCTCAGCATTACAGAATCTGTGTCCATCTGTTAAGGAGAAGCTATTTAGAAGAGAACCAAATTATAGGTAGTTTTCTACACCTTTAGCCGACGGAGCACAAAGAAACTTATGAATAGTATTCACCTGAGAAACAACAGCATGGATGAGTGAAACACAAATAGACACAATAAAATGTACAGTGGTGTAAATTGGAAAGGACATCACAAGTGCATTTAATTTGAATTCTTGGGTTTACACTTCAAAGAATCGGGGGTGATAGAACTGCACTGGCTGCCAATGAGTTTTATGTTAGGTTAGTTTTGGGTAGATTTTAAGATTCTTTTACTTATCTATAAATCTTTCTGTGGACTTGCCTCTGATTATATTAACACTATGCTGCCAAAAAATGTCCCCACCAGAGCTCTCAGATCCACAGACTCTCTGCTCCTCACTTTTCCAAAAAACAAGATTTATGGTGAAGCTTCTTTTAGCACCTATGGACCAATAATCACCTGTTGGATCTGAGGACAGCTGAATCAGTTGAAGCCTTTAAACGCCTCCTCAAAACACACCTCTTCAGACACGCTTTTACCAAAGGACAGTTACTATTGTATTGTATTATATTGTGCTATGGTATTGAGGGGGTCTGTACTGCTAGCTAGGTGAGTGTCAGTCAGTCAAGCATAGGCATAGTGGCACACAAACAAACACACACACACACCCTTTGCCGAACCAGGGGCCATATTCAATCGGGGCAAACCCACCCCGACCCCAACCCCTTTACGCTAAACAGGGTTCGTATCCCTCCCCTCACATACATGCAGTCACATAGTTGTTGTGTTATATAGATTGGTTGTATTGTTATCCGGATGACATCATATCCTGTGTATTGATGAATTATCTTATCTCTCTATATGCTGTTATATCTCTATATGCTCCTGTCAACTAACGCTGGTCATGTCTGTCTGTGTGAGAGAGAGTACATGAATGAGTCTAGTAGACTCATTTTAGTATAATAGCCTATTCTATTATTGTAGTTAGGTCTACTGTTTTTTGCTTTTCTATCACCAGGCGGTAGGTACCCTTTCACCGTTTTGTGTGTTTTAAGGTCAAAGGTTATGACTAGGGTTTGGATTTCATCAACAAAAGTTGTACCATTAAATTCCACTAAATCAGCAGAATTACAAAGTGCCATGTACTTTGTTTACCAGTTTTGTAAAGCAACAAATTGCTGAGCACCATCTTTACAATGACATACATTGGCATATAATGAGAATAAATGCGGGACCTAGACAGCAACCCCAATTTATGAACCACTGACCATTTCAGTCTGCCTCAGATTGCTGTGCCTCAGAGGTCCATGAAATTGAGTATGAAATTATTTTGTGCTGAATATTGGGGAAAGAAAAAACCCACTCTTGACAAAATACTGTTTTTTTAATTGCAATTCAGGGAGCTGCTGTGGGATTTGAACTCATCCCAATAGTTTGCTCCCATGATTCAGACATGACAGTTATTTATTTAACAGCGGAATTTTGATAGTCCTTTTGCTTGTACCACCACTACATCTCATATCAAAGATGAAAAAATAGATTCAAACCACAGAGATCACAAACCAAGCTTAAAACTGGGATATTATATAAATGGAAGTCATTATCTCCTCTTAAATTGCATTCTAACATCATTTTTTTTTAATGTTTTTTTTTTTCTTACGACAGAGGCATTCTTCATGTCTGTGGCAGCAGACGTATGGGTCAGTCTGTCAGTGATTAACACATGAAATGCAGAGGACAAGCTGACATCTCTGAAACCCTTGAGTAGATCCTCAGTCCTCCTCCTCAGCTTGGACCCACTGAGCGCACAGGGGATTTACATTTTAATGGCTGGAGCTGCATGGTGCCTCAGCATCAGAGTGCAAGCTCAGCCAAAATTGCGGGTGACTGCTCCCCTAGAGTTCACAACGACCCCCCGAGACAAACTAGCTCACATATAAACAAATGACCTACTATGCTAGGAACAATGCATAAAACGCTTTAAGTGAGTGTTCATAAAACCTCTCCACTGCACTTTATATGTAATCAATAGTTTTATTAGATATAATTTACAGCGGTGCTGACTAAACCAGTATCTCTAATCTTCATTATGTAAAAGATATAATTCTTTATTTCCTTGGGAATCTCTAAGACAAGGCATTTCAAAGAAGATCCTGCTTTAGTCAGTCATTGTAAATTGTATCTTCGGCCACTATTGATGTAAGCATAAATTAGAGACAGGTAGTTTGTAACTTCTACTGAATTTTTTATTGCATTGTCAAGTGTAAAAATATCCAAAGTTAATCCATTGAGATATGTTTATCATTTCTCCTTTCATTTGCTTCATATTTTGGAGACTAATTATAATCTCTTAAGATCTTTTAATAAGACAGAGACTCCATCTAGCCATGT
>OOFE01013778.1:0-10238 GCA_900323365.1 Monocentris japonica | reverse complement strand
CCAGGCCCAGCCCCTCCCCCAGACCCTCAGTGTTCTGGAGAGCACACCCCAGGTCAGGGGCATGCACACCATCATCAGGTAGGCCTCATCAGCCTCTCCGGTCAAAATGTTTTTTGATAGGAGTTGATACATTAACAAATATAATTTCCACAAAAATACACATCAGCACAAGTCAGCTATTGTCGGTGTAATGTTTGTGTCTCTCTTTTCCTAATCCCCATTTTCAGAAACAAGGAAACCAGCCGTGATGAGTTTATCTTCTACTCCAAGAGGTTGATGCGTCTGTTGATTGAGCGAGCCCTCTCCTTCCTCCCCTCACAGGTGCTACAGACCGACATAATTCATAACACGGCACTAAGGTTCTGTTATCCAGCGTATTAAGTAGCACGTTAAACTCTCTGACACTGAATTGTTGGATATCTGGGTGGAGATGAAGGAGGAGTGTAAGAGAACGATAGCGTGAGAGGATTGACAGATTGACGGATACAGACAGGCACAGTGAGACGGCGAGATAGGCACGTCATGAAATGGAGAAAAACCATTAATAGCTTAAGGTCGATGGAAAGACAGTAAGTGTGTGTAGACATACAGACATAGTTGCAGGTGGCACGAGCATGGAAACTCATCATTCCACCACAGTGGAAAGTTCCCATACCTTTACCGTGAGATACAAGCAGGCGTGAATGTAAATAACACACACATAAATACACACACACACCATGAAACAAACAGTGACACTCCCTCAGCTCATTTGGCTGACATTTTATAATGCGATGTAACTGTTGACACAAGCTTTGCTGGCGTCTACAGTATATTGCAACATCCTGTGATCAGCATTGTACTCACACTGTAATGATTTTCTTTTTTATCTCTGCACAGATCCATGTAGTCCAGACCCCCCAGGGAGAGGATTATGAAGGCAAGACTTTCCACGGGAAAAGGGTGAGTGATCTCCATTTACCATCTCCTCAGCTCTTTTTTTATTTCAAAGAGTATTCAGAGGAGTTTTCTTTCTACCTCGACTTCAAACAGATGCAATTAATCTTTGCGTTCTTTTACTTTTTGTTTTTCCATAGATCACAGGCGTGTCCATCCTGCGGGCAGGGGAGACCATGGAGCCGGCCCTGAGGGCTGTGTGCAAAGACGTCCACATTGGCAAAATCCTAATCCAGACTAACCAGGACACGGGAGAACCAGAGGTATGGAACCTCGACACTGATTACTGTAGCACGAACTGAGGAAAGCATTATAGCATCATTGTCCTACATTGTCCTACATTGTCCTTCAACCTCCCAAAAAGTCAACTTTGAGAAACTTTGAGGAATTGAGAAGAATTGATATTTCTTTCCACTACTTACGTCCATACTTTATTAATATTTCACATTTATTTTATTTAATATTTCCATCCCCTTATCACTGTCAGCTTCACTACCTGCGTCTACCTAAGGACATCAGTGAAGACCACGTGATTCTGATGGACTGTACTGTGTCCACTGGAGCTGCTGCTATGATGGCTGTACGAGTCCTACTGGTGGGTGTGCCCTTCTTTCTTTCTAATCCAGAAGTTAGTGGATTGTTCACAAGTCGCCTTTGGCTGAAATGAAAGTATTACACATGTACATTCATATGTCTTTTTTTTTTTCAGGACCATGACGTTCAGGAGGATAAGATCTTGCTGGTGTCTTTGCTGATGGCAGAAATGGGAGTCCATTCAGTGGCCTATGCTTTCCCACAGGTCAAAATCATCACCACAGCTGTGGACAAGAAGGTCAACGATCTCTTCCACATCATCCCTGGAATAGGTGAGTGATGCCACAGGGAAAAGGAGAGGAAGGAGTGTTAGGCACGCTTTTCCTTTGCATAAAGAGATCGGAAGACATACTCTTTATTGCATTATATTCACAGCAATGTTTTCATGTGATGTGTTTGCTTTCACCTTCCTTCTGCAAAGCATAAAACATCCTAGTTTCAATTCTATTATTAATAGTGTTGTCTGCTGTTTGTTTTCCTTGTAGGAAACTTTGGGGATCGATACTTTGGGACAGATGCACCCCCAGACTGGAGCGATGAGGAGATGGATGAGCCCAGTTACTGATGAAGTGATTGGCAGTGGACTAACTTATTTGGGTGATTCAGGGGTGTTCACCTTGGAGGACAATATGAGAACATACTGTTGCAGCCTTTTCAAGGGCCTAACAAGATGCCCTGCGACACAAACTGAGATGAGAAACAAAGACACTGAAAATGTACATTCACCAAACTGAAACTTTAAAATGTATATGATTTTATTCTATGTAAATACTGTTGTGACAGTTGTAATATGAAGCTTGAAATATTTTTATATGTAAAGTAAGTTGGATTGGCCAAATGTTTTATTTGGGTGTTTTAATTGTGACACTCTCTATGTAGGAATTGTTTTATTTTGAAAGATGTATCTAGCCTTAAGCCGTGTACTGTGGATGACACAACTGAATGTGAATTTGCACGTGCCGTGAAAAAACACATATTGAGTTATTTCTTTCTGCATAGCTTCCGCACAACGTTCACGAAGGAAAATACAGGCGTGTTATATTGTTCAACTTCTATGGCTATGAGTACTTTTAGAAGCACCACTCAATCGGTAAACGTGTAGGTATATCTGTCTTTTTTTAGCTCTTTGGTTCCCCCTCTTCCTTCTCTGTGGATACTGACCTATCCGGTTGAAGAGAGTGTTGAAAATCCTTTTTCATAATACAGCTAAAAGTATACACTTGTGGTGTATATTTATGAAGCACATCCTTCACCTACGTACTTTTACTATGATAGTCCAAACTAGTCATTATAGTCATATATCATCATTTCACCATTTCACAAAATGGGTCAACTGTATTGTAACAGTGCTTTAAAGTGTTTATTTCAGTCTGACAAGTCCTGTCACGTGTAGCTGTGTATCTCATGCATTAGATTAGATACATTAGATCGTAAATAAAAAAGGGCTGCTCAGTTGTGGAGACAGGTGACCTCATGTACACCTTAAGTCAATAAGTACCCTAATTTCATAATTGGCCAAAGTCCTGTCAGGGCCTGATACTGATTTGCTTGCCCTCAGTATAGCAGTGAAGAGACTGGCTATTTCAGGTTGGTGCCTTTGAAAAATACCTTGTTCTTTCTGGAATATTTTTTTACCATTACCATCTAGCAGATATGGGGTTGCACTCCACGATTTTCATTTGTGTTTTCATTTGAGGTAATGTTCGTGACATCCAGAAGTAAGGATTTCTGTGATCATTATGTTGTGACTTGCTGATTGAATAGCATGTTCTGTTGTGTATAGTCACATTAAATTATTATTAAACACATTCAAATTTGTTAAATACTTTGACCGTTGTCATGCGTAACTATATCATAAGGATTTTAATTTCTCAGAATTTCAATTGTCATCTATAATGGTGAGAAAAAGAAATATTCAACCAAAAATACAAGTGGAGACGCATTGAACTATTGACAACTACTACACTCCATTCTGTAAAACTTGTAGTGATTTCGGCTACAAGTAACTACTGTAGGCTTAACATTACTGGATGCTGTGGTCACATACTATGTGCTTACTGCTGAATAAGATCTTTAGTAAGTGATTTAGAGCTATTGATTCTGTTAGCAGCCTCAGTGTTCAGCCTGTGTGCTGTGTTGTTTCCCCTCTTCTGCTGCATGTTTTTTTTTATTGAAGTACAACACAGTTGTTAAATTTCTGAGAGAGTGCATTATTTCCTCCATGTATCATGTCAATTTTACGGGGAAGAAACTTTCTGCAGTTTTGTGAATGAAGCACATGCTGAAGTATCATGATTTACAGAGCTGTAACTGTTCAGCCGGCTAACCCCAGGTAAACGGAGGTCATATCTCAGCTATAGCATCAACTCAGCATTTGCTAGGCTTCAGGGTTCAGAAGGCATAATCCTCAGTCAGCATTAAAATAGACGTCTCACCATGTTTGATTAGCCCACATATTGTGCCTTTATCTGTTATATATCAAGACAGAAAGAGAGATTAGATACGTTTTGAAAATGAACAGGAAGGATATTGTGGTTGTCCTCTTCTCATGGAAAGTAACCTTGATATCTTTCATCACTTTCCATAATTATCACCCTGACGGCTGTCAAGACATGAGCCAAGGTTAAAGTATGATTGACACACATTTGATGAGGCTGATGGACAATTACAAACCAACAGCCTATTAGGCAGATACTGATCCACAAGAGGCATGTGTTCTGACAGGAAGTGTGAGAAGGACATTCAAGACACGTAGAAGAGGTAAGGATGGTAAGAAGTCTGCCATTCAGCAGTGACATTTTTATCTCCTCTGGTTTTTCTAATGTTAAATATTTTACTATCTGAGATATTTTAAAGTGTTTAGCTACTTTAGCTAGTGCCAACAATCAAAAAGGTAGTCCTTGTCAATTGTGTCAGTGTGGTGTAAGTCTAAAATAAACGTAAAAGTCAGCCTGCTTGTAGGTCCCGGACTGTTATTTTAGTTAAATCACAGTGACCAAGTTTTGTATTAATCCTACATGCACACGCACACACACTCACAAATTAGTTCTCTGTTCTACATGCTATTTTGCTGGATGAAATTTCGCTCATTGAATTCAGTACAGATTCATTTTATTTCCAATGACAAAATGCGTGAAAACCTATTATTATAAGATATTGGTTGCTTGAATGGAGATGTCATGGAAAGTTTATCAGCACCGACAAACAGGAAGGTAGTGTGTGTATGTGTGTTGCATCCCCATTGGTAGTGTAGTGCCTGATGAGGTCACAGCCTGGTGAAGACTGCAGAGTGGCCGTTATAACCCAGCTACCTGTGGCTTTTCATCCTCGTCTCATTGCAGCTTTGCCCCAGGTTGCCGCACTGTCTTCCTCCTGTACCTTCATTTGGTCTCGCCTTCAGATGATGAAGATCTCGAACCGTTTGCCTGTCTTGGTCTGAGGAGTCAGAGGGTCTGCTATGTGGGTAAGGAGGGTGGAGGGGAGACTTTCAAAGCTTCTACTCCTATAGAGAAGATTTCAGAAGCTCACCACAATTCTCAATTATAGTAATGATGGGTAAAAGATGCAAGGGATGAGACAGAAAGTAATGTTATTTATGGTTGTTATTTGTTTGGTTAATGTGCTAGCTGGCAGTGAGTCTGCCTGGAAAGTCAAAGTAAAGTGGTGGTGTGAGTCTGCCAATACTGAGGCGTAATGCAGGTAGTTCAGGATGAATTATTCAGATGGAGAAGTATTTCTGAATCATGTGAAGAGGGTTTGGATTAGTCCGGTGAAGAGGGTAGTATTCTCTCTCTCGTTCTCTCTCTCGCTCTCTCACCCTCTCTCTCTGCCTCTGTGTGTGTGTTCCCTTGCACATGTATATATGCTCTCCATCTGTATATTGTAAAGTGAGAGTAGAAATTCGAAGAGAGTGGACCGTCATGGCAAAATCAAGCCAGAGTGATTTAGATGTTATTATGGGATGCAGGTTGTGCATTAGGTTTCATCAGCTGAGTGTTTAAATTTCTGAGTGGTTTCAATGTAAGTTAGCCAGCAACACAAAACCAGACGTGGTGTTAACCCTCTTTTACTGAGCTTGGAGTCTTCTGCATGAAGAAATTGGCACAGGCACGAGGCGGATTTTTTGTTCCAAGTAACTTTAATTTTGAGAGGCGTTGGGGCTCGTTGGACCAACGTATAACCTCAATTTTGATGATATATCTCAGACAGAGAATATTTTAAAATAGGCTACTACTACTGTATCCTTCCACCAATATGAACAGTGCAGACCAATTTTTTGGTTTTCATTGGAGGGAATTAAATGAAATTATATTACCGAAAATCAGCAAAACCACTATTATTGCTTATTTGAACAATTGTAGTTTAAGAAAAGTAGATTTTCTCAATTGTCTTTTTGTTGGATTTTTAAATGTTATCGCGACCCAAAGTAACCAAATATAAAAGACATTGCCAATTACTCATTGCCATGGTATGAGTCTTTTTGCCGCCATTTATCAGGCGCCAAAATGTGAACTTGTGTATAATTATTAATGCAGGATACAATGTAAAACACTTTACAGATACAGCGTTGCTAAATTATCTGAAATTATACATTTATTTAATCAATAAACTTACAAAAAAACACAATAGCCCCTTTTAATCGCGCCAAAAATGATGGAACAGTAAATAATTTGATCACAGTCAAAAGGAAATAGAGATGATGGAGATGGACAATTATGGTTAAAATATTGACTGAGAGTATTTTCTATATTTCTGTTCCATATCGCTGTGAATTTTGGTCCATGTGAAAATCGGCATTCACACAGAAGACAGCGATGCCCTTTTGTATCCCACAAAAGGTTCACACGTATAGCTGCATAGGCATGTGTAAACTTCAGAGGGAACCAGCGCCCATTCCTATTTACAGTTAAAGTCATTTGTTTGTCAAGGGGCTTGCGGGGCTACGTCCTGGCTTAGTTCTTGAGTGGTTCTTTCCAGGACTGTCCAACCTGAGAATGGTGATTTGAGGCTCAATCTCAGGTTCGTCAGCCCATGAAATGCTAACTCACCTCAGCGGAATATGAAGAGCAACACCACCCCAAAACCAAGACAAAACCACTGGCAGAACCACCACAGCTTAATCACACTGCATCTCACCACATCACATGAGAATGGAATTATATACCAGATATCAGATTTGTTAAGGATTATTGATATGTTTTTATTTTTCTGTGATTCATCAATTGTGTATGTGTGTGAATCACGCGTATTTCATTTCATGACTGAAATTGCCATGACTGTAACTCTTGTTTTTCATCGTAACATCATTCAGGCCCTCTCTCATCTAATATTGATTCAGGCTACATATTGCACTTCTGCACTATGGCGAGAACGTGCCTAATCAAATTACGACAGAAGGCCATGGACGAGAAAAAGCCCCATTTAGAGGGTTTCATGGTTTCATGAGCCCCGTTTACTCTGTATACACTGCTTGCCCAAACTCTGCATCTATTGCACGCCCAACTGTCCTGGTAGGGGTGTCCCTCTCTGAATAGCCCCTCTCAAGGTTTCTTCCATTTTTTCCTAAAAGGTTTTGTGGGAGCTTTTCCTTGTCCTCTGTGAGGGTCCAAGGCTGGGGGATGTCGTGCACTAACCATTTATTGTTTTCACACTTTGGGCACTGTGAAGCCCTTTGAGATGATTAAGGGCGATTCAAATAAATGTGATTTGATTTGATTTGATTTGATTCCATCTCTGCACAAAGAACTCTTTACCAGTAGAGGGAGCAATGTACAAACTAAACAGAGACCCTTGCTGCTTGTTTATCAAATAATTTGACTGATTTTTAATCACATTAGTAGAGCTCCTGAATCATTCACTAGTAGTCGTACAATATGCTCAAAGATGGCACTTTCCTGCTTGAAATATTAAAAAGTCTCTTCACATTGTCTTAGCCACTTTTACATTCTATCGGCTCTCATGAAGAGCTTTACAGAGCTAAAATGTAAAATTATCTAAAAAAAAACTACTACTTACTTACTACTTTTGTCAAACAATGATTCATGTATCTATGCTATGCTTTTTTTTAATCCCACATAATACAATGAACTGTACATTACTTGCTGTTCATCCCTCTTATTGTTTCAGGAAATATACTTTATCCTTCACTTCTAAACTGTACTGAATAGATACAGGAATACATCATTTCCTTGGGGAGGTTATATATGCCGAAAAAACTCAATTTGTAGAGTTAACAGTGAAATGAGAATTTAGCAATCAACCAATCATTTTTTGCTTTCATATCATATCAACGTGCTTCACTGACTTAACTTGAATAAAATAGAGCACAATAATAATAGTACAAAATCAGTTAATCATCACCAAGAAGGAAAACAAGACATGAAAAAAAAATAGAATAAAATGAAATAAAATAAATATTTTTCTCAAAGATGTCTGCAAACTCTGCTCATGACAAAATGACCTTCCTAATACTGTACAGACACAGGCACAAAATCTGAATTAGATTTTAGTCTGTGTTGTATTAATTTTATCAGGAAAACTGTGTTACAATTAACAACAGCCAGATTTGATTACATGCTACTATGCATGCACATGCACACTCTAATTACAGCGCTCTTTTAGAAGAAAATGGACCAGAGGAGTGTGTGACCCCGACGACCTCTCTTTCATCGGGGTTAAGGGTCAGATTGGGATCCAGCTCTCTACGGAGAGATTAAAACAGGTCACCAAGGTAACGTTATGTGTAGTGACTCACTGACTCTTACGTTATGAGTTTTTATTACCTTTTTTTACCTTACCTTTTATTCCCCCATCTTTTTCTGTTTGATTGAACTGTTTCTAATAAATATGAACATTAATACAAACGTGTCTGTTCATTTTCTGAATTAATGTGACGTGTACAGCACTGCTGAAACTGTATTCTGAAACATATTCTGTGTGTGTGTGTGTGTGTGTGTTCATGCTTGCTCATATTGCCCTGATCTTTGCCACAGTGCTAGGGCTGTGAGTCAGCCGCCCAGGTTTGATCTCACCATAGGGTCAGTTGGCTGGGAATGAATGAGCGAGCATGTGTGTGATCTGAAGAGTCAGATCATGGTGGCCAAGGGTGACGTGAGGTGTCAGTCTGAGTCTTGATAAGAGTCGGCTCATGTAAGGAAAGGAAAGGAAAGGAAAGGAAAGGAAAGGAAAGGAAAGGAAAGATCCAATTTTTGAAATAATTGCGGCCTGCTTTTGCATGTTATTTTTACAGTTATGAATTGTCTCATGTGCTATGCTTTCAAAAAACGTTATGGTTAGTGGATATATATGTCTTTTGAAATACTGACCGATGAATTTCAGGTAGCATTTTTTTTCCAAAATGGATATAGCACTTTGGTCCGACAAGCAGCCATTTACAAGTACTGTGTTACAATACATCTACCACATTCTCCTGTATAAAAACTGAATGAGATACGGTTACGGAGGCCAGTGCTTAATAGGTGACATCTGCAACAGCTATCACTGTAGATGTGGGCAAGCGCCTGTGCCTCTGTGCATGTATTTGTGTGTGTTAGAGGGTTAAAAGGTGTGGTGAGAGCTGTGTGCTGAGGTCAGTTAGTTCCAGCCTGAGGACAGAGCTGCCACGGCCTTGGAACAGTGTGGGGGTGGTTCACTTCCCCTTTCCCTGCCTCACGGCTTCCTGTGAGTGCTATAACCGTTAACCACACCCTTCTCCCCTGCCCTGCAACCCCCGCCTCCACAACACACCAAGCCCTAGACAACGCTCCGCTCACACACACTCTCCTCTTTCTCCTCTATTCCTTGGCCAATAACAACACACACACTCCAACAATAGTCCTCTTCCCCCGTAGCAGTGACACCTCTGTCTACTCTAATCACCTCCCTACCCTGACAACAATCTTTCTCTCTGTCTCTCTCTCTCTCTCTCTCTCTGTCTGTCTCTCTCTGATGCTCCATGCCTGACATTGCTAGCTAATTATGAACTTGCTAGCTAATTATAAAGATAAGTCAGTGTGAGTGTGCATACACACATTTATGCTTGAATCATTGTGGATACGCAGGTAGGTTTGTGCTTGCAATACGTAACGTATGTGTACAAGGGCCTTCAGTGAATAGTTCCCTGCCACCTTCTTTTTCTCAATGTCAGTTTCTCTTCTTGTCATCAACCACATGCATATTGCTGAAAGATTTTTTTGTAGCTGTTCTGTGTGCTTAGCAACAGTCGAGTCACTACTGAAGGTGGCGGTGAGCAGATTCTCCTGCCTTTCCTGTTGTCAAATGAAATGGAATAATATGGGGGGGGTTTGTGATTGAATTATATGTTGTAGCGAAAAAAAACTAGACAGCACAAAAAAAAGAGATATCTGCATCTCAGGATCAGCCACGCCGTGATGTCACATCATTAGGCATATCGGGCATGTCTCAACTACAGTACCAGCATTCCCAATACTCCCATCAGCCGTTATGCTGCAGCAGAAGAGAAGTCTGCACGAGATCCTCTGTGTCAATGTGTGTGTGAGTGGGCGTATATAAGCTTGTGTGGTCTGTGGAGATTGGTGTGCGTGTTTTTGTGTGTGTGTGTGTGTGTGTGTGTGTGTGTGTGTGTGTGAGAGTCAAGTGCAGGTCAAGCCAGACCCCATGGGGAGAGGACTAAGCCAACAGGCTGCCACTGTCACACATATCAGCTGTGTGTGTTAGAGCCTTCTTTG
>OOFE01013776.1:0-12710 GCA_900323365.1 Monocentris japonica | reverse complement strand
AGGCAACGGGTGTGTGCATTTGCGTGTGTGTGTGTGTGCATGCGTGTGATCACACATCTCCTCAAGCAGCCCTGTAATTATCCCAAATTGTGTCTGGTGGGGCCTCTGCCTCAATCCCAGTGGAACAGCAGACAATCTGGGCTCCTGCCCAAATCTGCAGAGAGTTATCCTGTTAACAGTGATTGGGTAAAGGAGGAGCCGCAAGAAACACGCAAAGGCCCGAGGATAAAATTAGATAAATGAATGAATGCTAAATAAGGCTTCGTCAAGAACACCTGCAGTGACACTATTGCACAGGGCTTGTACAAAATGAGTAGATGTCAGTGGATATTTCACCGTATGCCATTTAAAGGATAATTCCAGATATTTTCGACGAGGGTTTTATTTTCCTAATTGTTGCCGACATGTTGATCGATTCTGATCAAGCCTTTGTCAGATACTTCACTGTAAAGCTCTACGTACCTCGCTGTCTGCGGGGAGTACTGCTCTCCAATCCAATGGGGCCAACAGAAACAGTCCAATCCACAAAGCGAATAAAACACACCCCTTACAGCGCAATAACACTCACACTGCAGTAACATAGCTCTGATTGAACAATTATCAAACCACACTGATTTTTTGGCTCACACTTCCTTGTCTACTCTGCCGGCTGCCGGTCTTCATGCGTGCATGAGGGGGCATTTTGGGTTTGACTTTTTGAGTTGTCTTTGGCCCCGTTGGACAGCAGTTCACCCTGTACTGAGGGGTACGTAGAGCTTTCACGATGAAGTAATTGACGAAATATTGTTCAGAATCGATCGGCCTGATGGCAGAAACTAGGAAAGTAAGGCCCAGGTTGAAAATAACCCGAATCATCTTTCAGCATTACATATTGGGGTAGATATGCATGGATCTGGTGGATGCTTTTATCTAAAGCATGCTCTGGATGGCCTCAGTGGGAATTCAAGCAGTAACTCTGATAATGTCGTGGTGGGGAAGGAGTAGAGTATGCAGAGAGTTCATCTCCCTAATATCCTACAGATGTAGAGTGGAGAGTGGAATTGGAAAATGTAAATGACGAGAAATTAATGCCATGTTAACCGGCGGGGAGCAGGTGAGTCAAAGGAGGCTGCGTTTTATGGCGAACACCAGACGTTATGTGTCAGTTAGAGTTGTGGAGGGAGGCTTGACAGCTGTGACATGAGCGTTGAACCTCTTGCAGGCTTCCCAGTCACCAAGTGTACCGCTAGGCAGTGCGGGAAAAAGCTGGCCGGACGTGAAATACAACCCTCTGAGCTTCAGCATGTTGAGGTAGAGTCATTACGCTGTGGAACAAGGGGGCACCTAAAGTGTATGTGACAGAAGAAGATGCAGCTGCCTCCCAAATGTACTGCAGCTCACACTAAAGGGAGAGAACAAGGCTCATTGATAGAAACAGGGAATGACTGAAGGCCTTTGAAACTGTGAGCGAAAAGTGGAAAAGAATTGTACATCAATCTCTTTCCAGCTACATGCAGTAAATGGCCCCACGCTGAGCTGAGTTGACAGTGGAGGATGCTAGGCTCCATCTGATATTTCAAGCTTACCACTGAACAGGTCCAACTATCAATCACCTGGAAAGAAACTCCAGCAAGACCACATGGCTTCCTCACCGTCGTCTGCTCAAACATATGTCTTTCTTTCTCTCTGTCGCTTATCTCAACACCGAAGTTGACTCTCTCAGACATACACACCATCTCTTAGTCAGTTGAAAAAAATATATGTGTATATATGTCCATATAAAAAGGACTTGTCTTGTCTTGTCTTGTTTACACATCCATACTTCCATTCTTGTTACATAAAGCCTCAGAACAAAAGTGATAATGTAGCCAGCAGGCAAGAAAGCATTTCTGTGACCTGTTATCTACCCTGACATCCTAAATCTCAATGTCCTACCATGAGTACGGCTGGCTGGATCTTGTGTCTTGCTCACTCACTCATAGCTGTGGGCTGGAGAGAGATGGAAGCGCCACCCTTGTCGGCATAGAATAAAACAAAACCACTGGCAGCCCTGCTCTACCCCCCCCGCCCTTGCAAAGGAGTCCCCGGGGGGAGCAAGTCCTCCTGAAGGGACACTGCACATTGCCTTCATCCCAAAGATGAGGCTGGCATCCCTACATCCATGACCCTAGGCAACAGAACACACAGAGAGCCAGTGCAGAGCCAGGGAGCGAGTGCATCTATGGAGGGAAAGCTTGAATCACAGGGGTTCATTGTGCCAACACTCTAAAAGAGCGACCAGGGCATGCATGGAAGTCGAAGCATGAAAGACGTGGAGAGCCATTGCTGGCCTGGCTGGGTTAGGACCACGTATTGCACTCAGCGTCCTGGCCGCCGGCACCGGAATAGACATTCATAATCAATTTTCTGAAAAGCTTTGAGAGCGGGACAAATGAAAAGGGAATGCACTTACTGCTTGACAGATGATGGGGTATTTGATTCGATTGATGCCGCCGGCAAACACAGCGAAGGTCAGAGCTGTGTGGAAACAGAAGTTGAGAAGCATGTGCCATCCCTTCCGACTGATGCGGATTGCGCTGCCAAAAAATACCAAGAAACACAAAATTACGGGTTAAATCCTGTCTACCTCAGTGCACTGTATTTTATCACAGGGGACAATCTCATTGTGGTTTATACAAAAAGGTATGTTGGCCGGCTTTGGCTACAAGAATGGTTCTTCTACGAGGTTCTCAACAAATTGCCCTTTTATTTTACCTTGTCACTGCCATATAGATGAACAACCACACAAGAGCCCAGGGATGGCTAGTCTGAGATACTGCTCATAAAAGCTGAGTAAGGCAAATCATTTCCCTCAAACATTTCAGGGAGTCAATAGGGAGTTATCCTTTAAATAGCTTTGACTGATTTTATCTAGAACTATCTTGCATCTTGTATCCTTCTACATTGTCTTCTACTTGCTGATACAGGTAATCAGACTAGGTGTTTCATTGTTACTCTACGCAGGGCTCTTGTGTAAAAGACAATTGTTTTTGGTCTATTAAAAAAAGGAAAAAAATAAAGAGACCTTTATCATTCAGTAACATGCTGAAGTTTGTTGAACTTTCAAAGGAATAGTGTTTACAGGAATATTGTACAGGGTTAGGGTTAGAAAAATAAGAAAATGCAGTAAAAGACATCCACATTTTGAAAAGAGACACCTACTCTTACACAGTGACAGATGGGCGCATGAGAAAAACAATTTATAGCACAATTTAAAGGAAAATTCCACCCTCGGATGCCGTCAATCTGTGTGTGATGTTCAACGCATTCCGGGAGTTATTTTGTGATGAAATGATGTAATTTACCTTTCGGTTGTACCCACTTTCACTCAACCTGCCTCGTCTACTTCTACTTCAGTTAGTTATTTTCTAAATTTCCCGGAATGCATTTTCAAAGAATACTGATAGTAAGAGCGAGACAGCGAGGGGTTTCAAGAGGAGTAAAAAGTGAGAGTTGCGCCCCCTTTACTCAAAACACATCTCTTGTTGCTGCACTGCCTTGTGGTCTATTGAGGATACTGTCAAATTGGTGCCTCTTCCTCTTCTACGATGGATTTCTCCCTGTGTGATTGTTGATCATCGCTGCAAAATGGTGAGTCTAGAAAGAAGCCCTTACTCTTTGATTGTGAGGGGCCAACACCATGAGAACAATACGCCACCCAACAACAAAACAAACCCAGAAATTCAGGTTTCAACAGTGTTAAAACATTTAAGGGTGGAATTTTCCTCTAAGTCCTTGGCTGACAAAATGGTAACACTTTGATAAACTGGATCCTCTATATTTTAGAGAGATTTGCTGATGAACCTCAGACGAAGGGTTAGGATGTATGAGCATTTTAGAAACAAACTCAAACTCAAAATATATTCAACAGCGCAATCTCCCGACACAGTTTTGCCACACACACATTCACACTTACATGCAGCGGTTTATGCACACAAATAGGAATCACTGGGCTGGTTTGATGATGAAATAAAAGCAGATTGGTTCCAGCTGGCTAGGTCAATTGAAGCTTTCACAATATAACACCCTGCACTCATATCCACTTTGTAAAATATGGCATCAGCCAGAGGGTTATGCAGCCTTGGGCACGGCACTTAACCCACATTACCACTTTCCATCCAGCTGTTAGAAAATAGACTATATAGGTCAGACAATACTAACATATTTCTCCTACTATATGAATTAACAGACCGTCTCTTCTACAATTACTCCCCTATGTCCAACTCTTTATCCTTACACTCGCTGTCACCATTTGAAATGATATAACCCTGTACAGGAACTCTCAGCTCCCCAAAATGGAGGAGCGGAGCCCCAGTCACACGTGAGCCAACTGTAGATGAAGCAGTGGCTCAGCAGTGAGCTATGAGGCGTGTCTGGGGTCGGGCTCCAGCACTCTGGGCAAGGGGGGGGGAGTTAAGGCTGCTGTTGCCGATGCCTCTGCTGCGGTCCAGGTACTGAACTCCATCCAGCGGAGAGGCCATAAATCAGGCCAGCTCCCAGCCTCCCTGGAAGGAGGTTTTCATAGGCTCTGCTCTGGGCTTTCATTGGGTCAAGTACATTAACCTGGCAACCCTCCACATTCCAGTCTCCCAGAGGGTACAGGGAATAAAACTGTCCCCTCTCTGCATCTGCTCTCGCACCCTGCACTCCCACACTGTAAGGGACAATAAAGCCATGGGCAGTATAATATGACACATTATACAATAGGCAGTTTCAGCCACGCAATCTGATTGGTCAAAGACATGTTCCCAGCCGTGCTGATAATTCCCATAAACGGCAGCTAGCTGTGCTTTATAAAAACCAGAACTGGTTGCCAGGTTAACAGGGAGCTACAACATTTCTTTTCTTCTCCTGTCTTTGTATTCTTATGTACAGTATGTAATTTTTAGTAAACTTATCAGGCAGTGCACATAAATAAAACAAGTCATAAGTTTTTTACTTGGCTGCCCCTGATTGCATCACCGGCGTACCCCTAATCACAGTAAGGAATGCCATCCTGGGTCATATTGCTGGAATATAAAAGAGAGGGAGAGAGGTGTGTGCACACACTGCATGTGTGTGTGTGTTTGAGTTTGCCACTTTCTCACTTCAGTTCACTAACTACTGTGTATATCCTTGAACAACCTCCCTTGCATTCTGCCCATTTAACACGCAGTCCCAGCACTTCACAACTTGGAGGCTGTCAGTCAGCGTGAGTGCTACTACACAACTAAAGCGTTTCTAAACAGCGACGTGTTTTAGCGCTGGGGGAGCGTCCGGGGGGAGAGGCACGGAGGAGAAGGAGTTTGTTACTCCGAGTGTCGTGGGAAAGAAAACTCGGTGTGACAGACGCCCGGTGTGGACACACACAAGCTCTGGCCTCATCTATTAAATATGTGTTTGTTTTCGCTCTAGCGTTATCGCTGTCTTTATGTAAGCCTTTGCTCTGAAAAGCACTTTACGGAGAAAATGTTTGTTTTAAGTGCCTTCAGAAATACATTGGACGTAATTGCCATGGGGCTTGATGGTATGGACACTTCTTTTGCAGAATTTTGCGATTGTGATTTGCGATCTAAGCTTTAGCATATATTAAATTGTAAAATGGATAGTTCCGGTCCTCAGTTCTGATTGGCTAAGGTCCATTTGTACAGGGTTGTAAAATACCTGAGCAACGCACACCTTGATCGGATAACATTAATGCTCTCAACAAAAATCACTACTCATACCTACATTCATGTGTTGCTTAGCAACCACTTTGTTGAGGCTACTAAGACTATAATACTTGGCTAAAGAACAATATTTATTATTATTGTGTTATTATCGATTAAAAAAAAGGATTTATTGAACATTTGTGTTAGTTTTTGTCAGTGCGTTACCGCCATTTTATAACTGAAGCTTAGGGTAAGTTCAATCAGCAAGGCTACCTCTCTTCACTGTCTATCACTACTCTCTCTTTCATTCATAACTTATTATCCAATCAGGTTAAATTTTGAGACCAATACGCCCTTTCAGTCTTGCATCATTACAAATCATCCAATCAACCATTTCCATGCATTCACACACCTTCCCTCACACCTCCTGTGGGAACCAATCACAAATCGATTCGCTCTATATTTTCTCCCTTAGCTGTTCCTGTATGCTGCTGTCATTTCAGCTGCTGCTGCTGTAGTCCTGTGCACCACCGCCTCTCCCACCACTACCACCAGCATCAAGACTCCACCACATTACCCAGTGGGGTTATATTTTCACCCCTGGGGGCATTTCTTGTCTACAGCCTATTCATGGGGATCTTCATCCCATGGATGGGTATTTCCTGGAGTCTACGCCAAAGCTTGCCTTTTTATTGATTTCAATAAATCATGTCTGAATTCTTCAACCTAGTTTTTAACCTCTTTCTTAAATTTGCTTGGTTTCCATATGAAAAAAATTCTCTGACCGGCAATGTTATATCTAGGCCAGGGATTCTGCACACAGCACCAGAATACTGTGTTTAGGAAGCTGTTAGAAACACATTTCTCTCGGATCAAAAATATTGCAGCCTCTTGCAATTTGGAAATTGCTGTCACCTATATTGCGGTTTCAATTTTTTTCAATCAATTCTGCAGCGCTAGGCGACAGTAAGCGGAGCTGCTGTCTGGAGCCACAGATGCTGTCATCACTGTCTGACTGCAGAAGGACGCACCCTGTCTCTAACCCAGGTGTCACAGACTGATGCAAACCGCAAATGCTCCCTGTTCGTACACAGTTACATAAATCTCTGGCCTCAGTCGCATTAAGGGCAGGGAAACATAACTTCATGAAATATGAGGGCAGGGCACCATATTAGGTATCGTGTTAGTCGGAGAATCTAAGAATTTTCCTTGAGAAAATGTGACATTTTTATGATACAACCTATTTCAAAATGGATGGAGAGATACTGTAATCATTTGCCACGTGAATGCAATGGAAAGAAGATGATGAATCGGTGGGTTAAAACAATAAGCCACTCGGATTAAATGACAGGATCAACAGCAGATAAACAGAAGATGAACAGACTGACAAAAAGCAGCCATACTCATTTTCATTAGCTGTCTACATATGGAGCAAGGTGAACAGAGGTGGTGTAAACACCGCTGAGGAATCTAATAGAAACACCTCCTTAGGCAGTGCTACCACCGTCTGAAACACACACACACACAGTCATCTATGTAACTGCTTTAGTTCCTCTGAGTCAGACAGACTGCAGCGCTTTACGCTGGCTTAAAACGTCTGACTCACACACACTCAGCCCAGGATCTGTGACGGAGGCATGGAAAACAAACCCTAAAGTGGGGAGGTAAAAAGGGGAGAAAGGAAACACAGTTTACATAAAAGCCAAACGTAGAAGCTGGTGTTTTATAATGAAGGTGTTGCACGCTGGAGAGTCTCAAAGCGTGACGCTAAGGGACTGAAGTGGTGCTGGCGTCTTACCTGTGGTGCACTATGTACGTGATGATGGAGGCGAAGAGGCAGAGCAACATGACCGCCGTGCAGGCATACACGACCGGGTGCAGAAACTCCCCAGGGTATGGGGGGAAAGACAGCACCTTCTTCAGATCCTGAGGGAGAGAAAGAGGGAGAAACTGGGATCAGACGGCAGGCCGGCGCAAACGCAGCATCTGTCAAAAACAAACAAGCAGAGAAAGCGGGCCTGCACACCAGTAACCATTCAGGAAATACCACCGAAGAAGGCGACAATGAGCTCCTCCTATGCATACACACTGTGTACTGCGCAGGCAAGAAATGCGGGCGAAAAATAAGCGAATGTCAGGAGGATGTCCGCTGTCCAACTCAGCATAAAAGAGTAACATCCCTGAAGAGAGCAAATTGTTGCTCTACATTTACATTGAGCATTTTTAGGCATTTAGCTGACACTCTCAGCCACAGCGACTTACAGTGAATGCAACAATAACGCAAGCTTCAATTCCTAGACTGCCGACATTACAAGCAACCGAGAATGAATAGGAGCCAGGCACAAAAAGCCCCCAAAAAAACAAGGTCAAATCCTTTTTAGTGTGTCGAAAAGAAACATTGTCAACAGACAGTCATTAGGCCTATATCGACTTCACACTTTACCCAACGGAAGACGGACTCACTCACACACATTACACTTACAACACACATTTTAACTTCCCTTTATACTGCTGGGAATGCTGTCATTTTTTTTCTGTCTTGTTTATCAAGAATGCCACTAATTTGGCTACACAATTCAGTAAGCATCAGACGGTCTGAACTGCTGCAGTAAGGCAGGATTCCAGTGTGAAATACAGCGATATAACAGGTGAGATGCTTCCACGTCCCTAAAGGTCAAAGCCGATTGTAAAATCCATACATTCACTTCAGGTGCGCTTGATTAACCTCACTCCGCGGCACTGGCAGGTGTGGCGCTAACAGTGACGTCGCTCTTTGGGCTCCATCGTGTCGAGTTAGCTAAATAAAGCACACCTTATCTCCATAACCCCTGCAGCCCAATGTGAGTCTGTATCTGGGAGAGTGATCCACATATACAGCTGTCTAACTCCATCACTGTCTCCGTGTGCAGCCAAGCGGAATCTTCTCTCTCCATGTTTACCCGAAGGCTGATGGGCCTACGGGGGCCCGCGAGGGTCACGACCTTGCCGGCTTCTGTGTTGAGTGTTAATAAGCGCAGTCGGGGTGCAATGGAGGCTTTGGGGACTGGGCATTGGGGAGATGCACGGCAGCAGATTATGTGGTAGAGACAGGCCAGCTCAGTCAGACTGTCACCAATGAGTCTAACGGAGCCTTTCCAGTGTGATGGGGGGGGGGAACGGAGAGAAGAAGAAGAGGGGAGGGAGCAGAGAGGGTTGTTTAGTTCTGTCCAAACTGCAGGGCCAGAACTAGTCACTAGTTTTACATATCTATATTTTGTCTCCATCTCTTTTGTCTCCAAGAGATCAACTGTCAGTCAGTGTGTCCAGTCCTGTGTTCCTTGGATTTTCTGTTGATGGAGTTTGAGTTTCTGTAGGTGGCACTCTTTTCTTTGTCTGTTCAGCCACGGTGTCTATCGCTGCCCATGCTAACTACCCAGTTCTTCTTCTGTTTATTCCAAACTAACCGCCCTTGCTGCAGCCGGAATCGTACAACACATCACTTCCTGTGAGTTATAGAGGTGTTTAGAAAAGCAAATGTAAAAGCTTTCGTGACCTGGGTACATCATTTATTTATATGAAAATGTTGTGGATCATTACTTTAATTACAAAACCTGAACTTCATCTTAATCCTGACCTCAACACTGTATTCCTAAGCCAAACCTTTAAAAGTGGTGCAAAAATTGTGATCATCGATTTTTGAAGATGCAGCAATTTCTGACTTTGCAGCTTGGCCAGAAACTGAAAAACAGCAGGGAGGGAGGGATGGAGGAAGGAAGAGGTAGAGATGGGACTGTGATTATGAGCAATAATGGGTAGCATCATTTTGTGTGAAGTGGAGAAAGAAAGAAAGGAAAAGAAAGAAAGGTGGTATGGTTGCCCTTCACTAAAAAAACACAACATGAAGTATCTTATATGTCACGCTTTTCTTAAAATTGTAACCAGCCTCACATAATGTGATAGAGAGTTAAAGGGAGTTATTTGAGTTTGAGTATTTCTCCTCCGAGCGATGTCAACGAAGGACAATACAAACCGTTAATTACAGCTCAATGAATTGATGTTGCTGAAAAAAACCCAGCACAGCCCGAAACCGAAGAGAGGAATCCTGCTGAGAAAATACATCTCTCAAGTTAGCGAGCTAATGTACAGTATCTACTTGGAGGAGGTTCGCAGGAATTAAATCTCGAACAAACGTGCAAACAAAGAGAAAATGTTTCCAGGGGTATCGATTGAAGCACAGGTGAGAACGAGACGGCGGTGAAATGTGATTCGAAGCAAATGGTAGATGACAGCAGCTGCAGTTAAATGGCCAAAGGCGTGACAGAGATATTGGAGGCCAAAGGTTCTCGTGGGACATATTATCATCATCACTGGGCTTATAATGATCGTTGAGAATGTCAGACCGTGGCATCCAGAGCCTTTAACCGTTTACCACCCCAACAAATAAAGCTGTACCAGCTCATTGCTACGTGCTGCGCTGCCTTTCTGAAACGGACAGGACCAGTGAGGGTCTTGTGTTGAAAAATCAGGTTTGACCAAAGCTGCAGGGGCAGGGAAGGTCTTCAGCAGAAAAGGGCATTCCCACACTAGGCCTGATGAGGGCTGGATTTACTGCTGTGGAAGACATTAATGCTTTTGGTGCATGGGCAACCCAGCAGACTTGCTGTTTTCACTGTCACCCCCATCGGCTACCCTCAAATGAACACACCAGCTTCCAGAACAGCCTATAACTTACCACACAAACAAGTGGGAAGGCACACGCAAGGATCAGCACTAAAAACTAGGCAAAGCAAGTTAATGAAGCTAACTATACTAACAAAGCTTTCAAGCTAACTTGCTGATGGACCAGACAGCTTCCAGACCTGATAAAGAACACAAGGGCAGCAGTAGCTTGCAGGTTTGAGTAACAATCACCCCTCCTCTAAGGACTACTGAGGTACCCTTGAGCAGGGCGGTTAACAGCTTCGGGCGGCGTCCATGTGCAAATGCATGCAGTTTGTATAAATGTAAAGCAGGACGCCGCCGAAATAGAGCATGCACGCTCAGCAAAACCCTCCCCTGGACAAATAAAGGTTAAAAAAGAAGACCGTGCAGCCGGCTGTGCTCGGGGAGAAAATAGATAAAAAGAGGTGAAGGAGAAAAGGAAGAAGGATGAGGGGAGACGGTCCCTTCCAGCAGATGGATAGGCCCAGAGAAAAATGGAAAGCCACACTAAAGGGTGCCCTGAACAAATTGTTCATATGGTTCCTAGAAGCAGTGTTTATGCTCCTGGGGTGATGTGGGGCGAACTGCAGCAGCTCATACAGAAGAGCTAGTGGAGGAGAAGGCCGTTGTGTGACTAATGCACAATACTTGTACACTGGCTGAAATACTAATGCTCTTCACTAGTCCTGTTAGTATCCGCTTCATAATAAACTATTTTCCTATCAAGCACAGGCAGAATTTCAGAGACGTTTGGCCCCATTGCCAGAGTTTTACATCGACTAAATTCCAACTTATGTGCAGATCTCACTACACTGTGTAACAGATACAGACAGTAAAGTTGCATTCCCCTTGTTGACTTAGCCGTCATGATGACTGACAGGCCGCTGGCGTAGCTCGCAGCGTACTCTGAGCAGCTCCTCCCTGTTGCTCTTCCTCACAGAGCCAACAGTGGAATGTCGACTGAGGACGGGAGCATCCAGCTTCAAATGTGATTCCTCCACTCCAGTTATTATCATTATTGCTATCGGATTACATCACAGCACTGCGGCCACTTCATCAATGCGTCTGTCCGGCAGGCCGCTGCGACCAGCCCTCTGACAGTGCAATTCATTACAGCCGAGCCACAACATTAGCGTACAAGGCAGCTTAGCCTATTCTGGATTAGAGCTGGCATGTTACGTCTAAACACGCTTCCATTGTCCTCTACCCTCGGCAGCTAAACGGGCTCTTGATCCCCTGTTTGTGTTGTAGTTACAACATTAATCCACGACTCTCCCTCCCCATGCCAAAATCAGATTACAAGAGTCAATTAAACTTGATCTGATTCATAATCTCACCACACGGGCACAGTGGGTGCAAGGTTATCAAGGCTGCAAAATAAATCGGGACAAATTTACTGTTGATCCACGAGGACTTAGAGGCTCAGTGTGTTGTTTCAGGCTGCTGATTGGTTAGGAAGATGAATTGCACAACCTGCAGAGTTGCACAACGCAAACACTTCCCCCTGATTCCTGCAAAGACAGTAACTTTTGTTTTTAATAGATGCTGCAGAAACCACAGGGTCTGTGTACCAAATGGTGGCATATGTCCTCGCAAATGTGTTCCTTTCCCTGTTATAATCACATGTGAGCAAACAAGAATGCACACTGTGGGAGAGAGAAAGGGAGAGAGAAAGGGAGCGAGAGAGTAGAGTAGAGAGAGAAAAACAAAATTAAAATCCTTTGGTGAAGAGCCTGCGGGCTCCCAGCTCCCATCTAGCACTGTGTTTTATCACCCTTGAGCGACTTTGTGAATGCTGGAACAGAACCGGGGTGGGTGTGCAAATCAAACCTGTCCAGGCCTTCCCGTACGCCGCAGGAAAAGAGAGGGGACCAGAAAACCTCCGGGCCTGACAGCGTTCGGAAACATCACGTCATGCACCGTTCACACGGGTCATCAATGTTTCAGCGGCACCTTCTGGCCGCCTTTCTGCTCGTAGCCGGCGAGTTACGACCACGCTCGTGATCACTTCCTCGCCTGGAGAATGTTCAACAGATTAGACGAACAAGACCCACCGTGGCACGTGTGATGAAATCACGCGGCATCAAGTAAACACCGATTCAACGGGCGTTACGGGCTGATGAGGAATCTCGCGTGGTGTAGAAGTTGAAAGCCTCTCCAGATGAGCGCCGTCGCCCGAGGCTCTTACGTGTCAGCCGTGCCGTATTTATCTCCTCAGACATCAAGGGGGCATTGTTTCATTAGCGCTGAGCGTCTCAGATTGTAAGTGTTGTATTTCACTTTAGGCTATCCAAATTCCTACACAGAAGTTATTGCAATCGCTGTTCTGTGGCGATATTTAAAGCGTGACCAAACAACATCAAATAAATGAGCCTTGTGTAC
>OOFE01013775.1:0-11537 GCA_900323365.1 Monocentris japonica | reverse complement strand
GAGAGAGACAACTGGCATCTGAACAGGAGGATGCTGCTGCGGCCAAGAACCGTCTGAGGGAACTCTCCAAGGTTAGACACATCACTGTCTTAGATAATGCACTGAAGTTCACCAACTTCCTTTCACAAAATCATTATGTAGCATTTTAAAGTAAACTTTGATAAGGAATCAGTTAGAGTCGGGCCTAGGTTACCACTGTGCTTTTAGGGTCAAGTAACCAGTGCACAAAACTTAGACAATAGTAAGACAACAACATGCTAGCTAGCATTTTTATGTAGGCAGCCAGCAGTGTTCTGATTAACAATGATGTAAAGCAGATTTAACAAATATGTACTTCTGGCTCAATTTAACTTAAGGAAAAATCACAAAACTACAAGAAATAAGGGGGAAGCTATTTTGCAGCATCTGCAATTTTTCTCTCTTAAAACAAAAACACCTAAAGCTCTGCATCAAAACACTCTGATGATTGGCTGGTCTTGTCTAGAGCTCGCCAGCTGCCAACACTGATTCTATATGGTCAGTTGTTTACTCCCAACAAGGGAGACCAAGTGATGCAAATTTGCTGAAATGGATCTTGGCTGTCGGCCACAGACACAATACAATCAATCCAATCTGACTGTTCCTTAATTCCTGTCCTTCAGGAGCTGTCTGCAGAGAAGGCCAAGGTGGCCAGCGTGGAGACGAGGCTGAGTTCCCAGCTGAGTAAGCGTGAGCAAGAGATGATTGCTCTGCAAGCTCGCATGCAGGCCAGTTACCAGGACCACATAGCCCAGACCCAGAAGCTCAATGCAAAGGTCAGTTGTAATACACAAATATTGTAATTTTTCAACCTATACAACTCAGATTTGTACAAATTGGCCTGTGTTTCTATTTTTCGCGTATAAGAAATCTGGGTGCTACCTTTTTTAAATTGTAAATGAGGACGTGCTCCATAAAAGTTTATTTTATGACATGCCATTCAGTTAAAGTACTCAAATTCTCAGGACGATAGGAGGAAAACATTTTATTACTAAAAGTCAGTGGTCTTCTTTCATTAAATGTTAAGGTGCATGTGTTTAATATTACAAAGGCAGCTTTGTAAAATGGTGATAGTGAAATATGAGTTGGCTGCTCATTCATTCTCTCTCTGTCAGGTCCTTAGCCTGCAGGACCAACTGGAAAAAGGCCCCAATGCCCAACTGGCCCGTGTGCAGCAGGAGAACTCCATTCTCCGTGATGCCCTCAACCAGGCCACTAGTCAGGCTGAGAGCAAGTGAGTATTTCCCAGAATCTGGACGGGGTATGACAGGAGTATGTCTGGATTAGTCTGAGAAAAGGAATTGACAGTAACTGAGATTCAGTGATTATGTATGTTACCTCTTTTTAAATTTTTTTTACAATAATTGTTTTGGACAGTTAACAGTGGGGAGAGGGACAGGAAAGATTGGGTGAGAGAAGGGATGACATGCAACCAAGGTCGGATTGCGCTTACATGGTATGCGCCTTAGACCACTGAGCCACTAGGACGCCCATGTATTTGACCTCTTAGCACTGAGATTTGGTTGGAGTTTCATTAAAGTGTAGATGGAGCACAGTATGTATCATTACGAACTCAAAGGTATATGTGTGGAGTCTGATAGTGTCCAGACTGGGGACGGGCCTGAGGTAAGCCAGTGATTGTGCGAGGCATGTGTTCACCTCTCACCCTCTCACATTCTCACCCCCGGCTTCCTCAGACAAAATGCAGAGCTGGCCAAGCTGCGTCAGGAATGTGCTAAGCTGACCAAGGAGCTTGGGGAGAAGATGGAGAGTCTGCAGGCTGATGAACACATTAGGAGAGGACTGGAGACCAAGGTCTCCACTACTGAGAAGCAGCTCTCCCTGTTGCAGGTTGGACTGGCCTGTGGGAACACCACATCATCTCTATTACAATTACTGTGTACACAACAATTCAAACTTGATCCTAGCCTTTTTAATGCTGCATCAGTAGAATTCTCCATTCTTGTTTGGGCAGCCAGTTTTCATTTAGAGTTTCTCTAAATGGCAAGCCTAGTCCTTGCCCACCTGTCCCCCAACCCTCTAATACTGTGTTATGGGAAGTTTGATAGCCTTGTAATCACAGAGCCCTGGGCTGGGCTGGAATGCAGCCACACAATAACAAGGCTGCGGGGAGAAATGCTTTTCATCACCAGCTGGAATGCGTGCATGCCTAAGCATGACTCCAGCCCTCTATAACTGTCTGTAAAAGGGAAGGCACTCACTGACGCTACATCTGACACGTGACTGCCAGGCACAAGGCACATCCCTGCGTCACATTATTCATTTGCTGTACCTTAACTTAAGCATGCTATCAGCCTACACAGTGCACTAATGGAATGCTGTTTGTCTGAACTATTATAGTGCATGTGGAGCAAGTGAGTCATCACTTCCTGACAGTCAAGTGTTCATTTTGTCTAATCATTTACTAACATCCCTTCCAGGAGTTTAAGGTCTATCAACATGTTATGCAATGGCTCAGGCCATTAGTCAATATACACATGGTCAAGGCTCGAACTGAATGATGGTTCTTTTTTTACAGAATGCCAGTTCTTTGACTTAAGAGGAATTTGTTGCCCATGTCAAATTTGAATTTGTAGCTGGGTTCTCTGGTAATCCCCATACAAATAATCAGCCATCAATATTTAGCCACTACTACGGCTTAATGAATCGGTCATATGAGCAAGCCCAGCAATCGATGGCCAAATCATTTAAAATCACCTTAAATCAAAAACACTTTTGAAAAAATTTGAAATGATTGTTTTGCCCGAAATGATGCGTTTTACACAATACCAGACTTTCTTATTGCTTGCTTTCTTATTTCACCAGTCACACATTACTCTCAGGTCATAGGATATTCTTATTATCAGTTAAAAATAACCTAGTAACATACTATTATTGGTCTTTTTGTCTGCATGGGAAAAATTGGATATTTTCTATATACGCTACTATAGACTTGCATGTCATCAATGCAGCCAAGTGGGATAATCCTGTGAGTCTCTGTTGCCCCCTGCTGTTTGACACATTTCTGTTTCCCCGTCAGGCCAGCCATGCGGAGAGCGAGCAGGCTTTACAGAGGAGATTGGAGGAGGTGTGTGAGGAGCTCAGGACAGTGCAGAGCAGCAACAGTAGCCTGCAGGCCAGCATGGAGAAGGCCCAGCAGGACAGCAGCACCCTCTCAGGTCTGGGAAAAGGAGTGGCCTCTGGGAGGGAATGGGATCATAGTAATAAGCAGATCAGATCTAAAGAGACATATGACGTAGTTTGCCATACAAAGAGTGGAGGATGAAAGTAGGAATTTAATTGGGTTTTGTGCAGCTAGTTGGTTGTGGGAGACCCACCTTGAGCTTACAGAATACTCAAATATTGAGCATAGGTAGTGAGTGCTGTGTTTTGAAAGTGATCCCTGTCCCTGCAGAACTTCAGCCGTGTATGGGGAGAATGGAGTCTGAGCTCAGGGAGCGCTCTGCCCAGGTGGATGCCCTCACTGCCCAGCTAGAGCAGACACAGGCAGAGAAGAGCCAGCTTGAACAGCAGGTGGCCTCCATCAACTCACTGCTGGAGGCCAGTCAGAGCAAAAACGAGGAGGATAACAACCTGGTAAGAGACTTTAGTACGCAGACACTGTTTAACTTTGGTCAAGTGGCCAGACGGATGTACACAATAGATTTTATTTCTAAGGACATCCGTCACTTGTCATTTGGCAGGTGAATGCTGCAGAACTGGAACAGCTAAAGCTCAGGTAAGTGTCTGACCCTTCCTACTTCAGAGATAATATCAGATCCAGAGTTGTTCCAGTCCTTAGCTAAAGGCTTACATCCTTTTTCAGCCTCCAGGAGAGGGACAACCAGTTGACCTCGCTCCAGGAGGAACTGAAGCAGCTACAAATGAAGCAGAAAGCTGCCGTAAGTGCTGGAAGCGTTGGTCGTTTCATCCATTGCCATATAGATAAGTTCTGAGTAGTGTCGTTGATTATTCAGGGGAATTTTCTTTATTGACTTAAAGATATTTGGCAGTGACAATGCTAATCATATGATTTGCTATCCAAACAGGAGGACACTGTTGAGCTACAGCAAAGAAATACCAGGTACAGTCCTCTTGACTTACCACTTATTTGGCTCAAGTCTAACTTATTTGTCTGATTTCTGATTATTTATCTAAACTGTGTGTCCCTTCTCATTTTAGTGAGGATGCCAGCCTTGTAGCATCACTGCAGGATGATCTTAAAAATCTCAAAGAAGAGATGGAGCAGCTTAAACGCACACCAGTACGCTTTCCCTTCAACGTGCTTCCCACGTCCCCGCCTCACAGTATGACAGCATAATCAGTCTCAATGTAAAATTGACACCTTTGCACTTCCTTTCCGTTTCAGCAGTCAGATAACTCTGCAGAGCTGGCACTACTACAGAGCAGGTAAATAATTGAATCTCTTTGGACTATCTCTCACATCATCATTTCTGTTAACTGGATCTTATGTCTTTCCTGTTCTGTCCCGTCTGGTTGTTTGGCTAGTCTGTCTGAGAGGGATGCCCTGGTTACGTCACTACAAGAGGAGCTGAGAGAAACGAGGGAAAAATCAAAGGCCGTCGATGGTGTAAGAGTCTCTTTACAGCCTTTGGGCCTATAGAGTGACACTGATTTTTACAGCTTTGCTCTTAATGGCCTTTTTTTCCCTTTTTTTGCAGGACTTGATGGTCCAGCTGACAGCATTTCAAACTGAAGCCAAAGACACTCTCCAGACACTCTTCCCACAGATACCCCTCGAGACAGATCAGGTAGGAGACATGTCCTGGATTTCCGGAATACGGAGTCAGTAAATAATCTCTGTAAAATAATGGTGACATTAAATATGCTCGTCTACTTTCCCCCTGCTCAGTCCAACTGGCTACAAGCCTTTACACAGAAAGCTCAGGAGGCTCTCACTCACAGCCAGCAGAGCCAGGAGTCACAATCAAGCACAGAGCCTGTAAGTCATGACGACACGCTTGTATACCGTATACTGGTTTGAATCAGACTGGCACAAGAGGTTCTGATTGCATTTTGTTTCTTTCAGGAGTTGCTCGAGAAACTGAAGGAAGCTGAGGAGAACCGTGGCTCCTTGCAGGCTGAGTGTGAACAGTACAGGACAGTGTTAGCTGAAACGGTGAATGACTGATTGTTCAGACTATTATGTCAATAGGCTGATGGGATATGTGTATTGATTTGTGTGTTAATTATCTGAATATGGAGTTAATTTATGTCCTCCAGGAAGGAATGCTGAAGGACCTGCAGAAAAGTGTGGAGGAGGAAGAGCTGGTATGGAAATCAAAGATGGCTGACTCAGTGGAGCAGTTGAGGGTGGTGAGTTCTATGTATTCTAATACTCACTGGAAATGACTGACCTTAGCCTTGGTTCACCGTCAACTGCACCATCGTGTGTGGGTCCCCCCTTTTTCTGTTTTTTTTTTTTCTAACGATGGACCCTCTCACACACTACCAGGCTGTGGAAAAAGCCTGCATGTTGGAGGCAGCTGTTGAGAGCTTGAAGACAGAAAACCAATGTGTAGAACAGGTGGGAATTCACATGGTTGAAATCAAAGCTTCTTTTTTTTTCTTTTTTTAAATGCTGGTGGGTTGGGAGAAGTGTTCTGCTGTAGAAAATGGTCTCTTTTGATGTTTCTATAGTTGAAGGAGCAGATGATGCTTCTGGAGGCCCAGCTGGAGAAACAGTCTGAGTCTGCCACATCAGACAGCCAGGGGAGCTCTGAGGAGATGGCACAGGTACATTTGCAGTTTGCTCCTACAGTCCACCGGCCATTTCTTCATATATATGTTTGGTCTTTATTGTGTGTCTCTGTGCAACTACATCTATTTTACAGAGCAATATATATTTTATTCTTAATGAATCGTTTTTAACTAGGTGATAAATTACATTCAAATCTTTTTCTATATTTGTATGTATTCTTTTAGCAATATTTCATGGCAGTGGTGCAGAGGACTCAGATGCATGTGAAGCCAAAATGACTTATTTTTCTAAGAAATTATTAACTATTTTTATATAAATTTTTGTTGTGAAATATTTTGGAAAAAGTTAAAGAATTTGTATTCAATATGCTTTCCCACATGGGCTTCATGTTTGTAATCTTGTGTATTTAAAGCACTAGTCATCCCATATGTGACCTGTCGTGTTCTCTGTTGTGTGCTGTCTATCCAGCTGAAGCTGCTGCTATCAGAGTGTCAGAGCCAGCTGGATTCAGCGCAGAAGGAGGCCCAGGGACACAAGGAAGAGCTAGCACAGGTGAATCTACTCAACCTGCTTCCCCATCTTCCAAACAATAGCATTCACGCATTTGGTTCCCTGTGCAAATTCTGTGAGATGTGACATTTCAAGAAATCTGCAGAAATGTCTCATTGATGACACAAACCAGCTAGGTAAGGTACCATGTGTAACGCGAAGGGGAATCATGGCTGGATGGATGGAGGTTATGTAACCAGTGACTAGCAACGGCTTCCCGTTTCAGGTCAGAGAGCAGCTGAGTGAGGTCACGATGCGGGCTCAGCGAGAGCAGAACGGCCCAGCTGAGGCTCAACCCAGTCAGGTCAGGGTGCACAGGTCACAGGGCACCCTTCACTTCTTGTCGGAGAGTACTGGACAGTGGACACCACAGACTGGGCCACAAACTCAAAGATCTCCCCAGTCAATTATATGACGTCTAAGTTGGACTAGGGTCTATTTTCCAAGGATACTGTATGATGTGTTTGGACCTATCCAGATTAGGAGGCACGGTCCTAAACCGTGTCCTAAATCAAGGATGGTGTCATAGTACAGTATATTGAGTAACAAATGGCTTGGTAAAGAAGTGCAGTATTTCCAGTCTGTCCAGTCCTTTCCAGACCAAGCAGCTGTTTATGCTAACCACTGTTTGCATTGGTTGAGTGTGCTCTCTGCTCCACATAACCCTAACCACTGCTGTTTCTCATCTTCCTTGGCATGCTCACTTCTTCTCTTCGGTTTTAAGATATTTGTTTTGAACAATTTCTTAACTGTAAAAAAAATGTTTGACTGGAGGCTTTTGCCTGAAATGAAAACTAACTTGGCACACAGGTTGAACAGCTTTCGTGTGTGTGTGTGGGTGGTGCACATAAATGCACACATTTGTGTTAAACATTTGTCTGTGTGTATATTTATTGTGTGTGTGCTTGTGATTGTCTGTCATCAGGTCCAGTATGAGTTAAGTCAGACAACTGAGAAGCTGCACGGGGAGGAGGCTCAGAGACAGCAGCTCTCTGAAGAGTTTGAACAGGTACAGTCTACTACCTTTTGTAAATGAAAGTAGCCAGTAGGTAAATACTGTAGGTGTGACAAGCGTCAGAAATTGACGATCACTGTAGTGTCATTGTCCTCTTTTATTCCAGGCCCAGAAGACTGTATCAGAACTTCAGGCTCAGTTGGATCTCCTGAAGGCTGCTGGAGATTCACCACAGGCTGACACAGAGGATGTTGCTCAGCTGAAGGTGCTTTGACAAATGACACTGTAAAACATGACCTTTAACTGTGATCCATGCTTTTATTTTGTCCCTGTTGGACGATTATTACGCCTTGTACCCTTGTCTAACTCAGCAGAGTATCTCCAGATTATAGTTACCCCCATTTTACTGTCACTTCACAATTCAGGATTGATTTTTTTTGTTTAAAATTGTTACGACACAATTTGGACAAGCGTCTAGCTATATCTCAGCCCTTTTAATGCTCTGAGTCCATGCTCTGAGGTTTTGTATTGCTCCTGGAATAGGAGCGCCTGGAGAAAGAGAAGAAGCTGTCCAAAGACCTGGGCCAGGCAGCCACCAAGCTCCAGCAGCTTCTCAAAGCCACTCAAGAGCAGCTGACCAAAGAGAGGGACACAGTGAGAACATTACAGGAGCACCTGGAAGGCAAGGTGAGAGCGCTGACTCAGCTCTCACTGTGCATTCCCGTGTTTGAACCGGTTTGGTGCGTTTGTGTGTGTTGACACTTTTCTTTTTGTGTTTTCAAGGGAGAGTATGTGGAGCTGAAAGAAGGAACGTCTGTCTAAGACTGCGTCTGACTGCGGACACGACACAAAACTGCCAAATATGCCTTATGATTACCATAGTTAAGCATTCCAAAAGTTTTTTTTTTTTCCTTCTTGTACTGTAGTTGATTGCAGTTTATGCAACTTTAGGAATCAAATGTTTAATATTACAAACATTTCAATGTAACAGAGGAGAAATCATGCTGCCAACTTTATTGAAATCCACATTCCATCAACAGTTCTGGCTATGTCAGAAGTTATTAATCCCCCTGCCTTATATTCCAAATATTTCTCCATAGTTCAGTGTTAAAAGGGAAACTGATTGTACATCAAACGTACATCAACCTGTGCAATTACTTTGTGTCTTTTCTATGTGGTCGAATGATGGGAACATTTTATGGTACAGCGATGCAATACATTTAGGGCATGCTACCCTCTGTAGCTGGCTACCAATAAAACAGTATGAATTTGTATGAATGAATAAACTACAGCGTAGCTATGTGTGATTACATGTCTGTGATTCTGAAGTTATGTAGGCAGGAAATATTAGACACAGCAAAGGCTGTAAGGAGTTTATTGATGAGGATATTGAGCGGGTTTGCGATCCAGTGAGAATTACAAGACCAAAACTGCTGGTATGCATGTGTCTATATACCAAACATATCCTAAAGAGTCACGACACATCTGGTTAATACAATGGGGTCGTAGAACATGAGGGCCACACGTCAACAACCCAGTGTTTTTCTGCTCCAGTACTTTCACCCTGCCTACCAGGGCAGTCAACACAAATCTATCCAGGTTGGTGTGTAGAGGAATATTTCTACTTTAGTGCAAACACAATAGTAACATTCTGCCAGATTGCCAGATGTTTGGTAAATGTGTTCAAATACTTCTATAGAATATTCCAAAAGCATAGGTCATGGGGGGGGACTATTTATATAGTCTGCTGTGGTCATTTTATTGCTTGTCTTTTCTCGAAGGTAAGCTCGAGTATGTAGCTGAACTAGTTTTGGTATGTCAACAAGGGCTCCAAGTGGGCTGAAAAAGGTTTGATCTGGCCGGGAAAGCCATTGAAAGACCGGTTTGGACTGTTTGTCCACACGTGGGTGTGTCCTAGTCCGAATGGCCAAACATGTCGCTGCAATTCATTTGGGGGCTTATTAAAACTTTTTCTTACCGACTGGCCAGAGGAGGACTACATCATTCACGGAGGACGACATGTTTGCTGTTGTCTTGTTCTTAATGTTTACTTTGTAAATGTGAAGTTGACTGTCATTTGAAAAACGGGTGACAGGAAGCGGCTGTTGTCAAAAATAAACGTAGAACCTCAAAGGTCAACATGCGCCCTATTGTGCAAGTGCCGTTGTCTGTGACTGTGTGCTGCTTTCAAAAGGAGGCGGCTAACTACGTCACAGCCAAATTGTTAGCACAACTAAATGGGTTGCGTGCCTGCTCTTGTGCTGCATGTCTCTAAGAGCTGTTTCACATGTAAATTAAATGTTGAAATACTCTTTCCACATTGCTCATTTTGATTTTCTCCCATGAAAGACTGAGGTTTTGGTTACTGAATCCCAATATTTGTGACTAAGGAATACTTGTTCTCCAGACATGCAAATCCCAATAGTCTGGCATGGTACAGTATAAAGGCCTTTTAAACATTTCATTTAAATGTAAGACAGGTGTTATTTGTACTTTTATGCAAGCTCATCAGAAAATTAGGAACGTTCAGTTCTTTTTCTCATTTAGCCTCGTTTCCTCGCTCTCCTTGCTAAGTGCCTTGGGTGCCTTGAAAGGCTCTCTTAAATTAAAGTTATTATGAACATGGTCTTTTTTTGAGCTCACTAGAGTCTCATAGGAACAGTGTAGAGCACATGATTTTAGTATAGATGTTCTCTTCTTGTAGATAATTCACTTTAAAACCCTCTTGGAGTGACCTCATCGCCCCTTAGAAATGTGTCCGCTCCTCTGTGAAGGGCCCATCTGAAAAAGTGATATGTGATCTCCACGAGTCCCTGTCCAAGTCAAAATGAGGTTCAGGTGGGGAGCAGGTAAACTGGGTCCTCTGACCTATTTCAGTAGGTAGGAATCTGTTATTCCCATTTTGCCCTCCAAACACTGACATTTTCTGGTTACGGGAGATGGATTGTACTCCTCGCCTCCACAGTGATTTCCCTCATATCAGTTACCCTTAGGGGCAATAGCTTTATCTGCTGCAGCTCATCACCTGCTTCAAGCCATTCCATCATTTGAAATGCCCTTAAGACCATGACAGTCACTGATGGTGGACACAGTTTAGGGTCAATTTAATGCACAGACAGATCGGTAAAGAAAACAATATGCCACACATGAAACTTATGTACAGGAAGTCTCCTAGACAAATTACTATACAGTCAAATCATCTTTTGGCTCATAGGTCACAACACTATCAGTTCCTACATTAAAATATATAGACAACATCCAAAAGAAACTCATGTCTGTTGCATGACTTACTTGGTGCTTGGGAAATTGGAAGGTAAAACATTGGAGCAAAACAGAAAAAAAAAAATGTAGTTTCAGCACATAAAATATCAGCTCACTGTCATTATTACTGCTGCTGTTAGGGATAGATAAGGAAGTCAAAATATTGTGCAGAATTGCCTGTCATGTATGACTACTCACTTCTGCTACCATGGTGATGACATATGATAGCAGGGGTAGTCGTGACATAGATTTCCATGCTTTGGACCCAGTGGTGTCCAAAAGCTCAGAGGCTGCCTTTGTGACGTGTTGTACTCCATGACTCCCTAACTCCCTCAGTAAATTGGTTTTGGATGTGGCTACAAATCTACGGCATTCAATTTCATCCATTTTTCCTGTTTTGCTTTGGCACAACTTTCTCCTGGCAATGTATTTTCTCCATTACCAGCTTCATCTTGTTGACGTTTTGCTCCACACAGGTTTGCTTGTGCCAAGACCAAGGTTTCCACATCCCTGTGGCTACATGGAGATTATACTTCACTGTTTCTTTAGAGGTCCATTATTTATTAATTCAAATTTGAAAATGAATGGCAGCGGCCTGGCTGGTGTGGGAAATAACCACTTTGGCTGATCAGCTTGACAGCAACCTCATCTTGCCAACAGAGGCTCGTGACAGAGCTGAGCAGTTAAATGAAAGTATTGCAGAATACGCTGCCATTTCTGACACCGATGTGGACGAGGTGGTGTTCTCAAATTTAAGAGAGATAATTGAGAGACTGTCTGACACACCCTGTTCCCGCGGATGACCAGCTATTGATATCCCTATATATGGAAGCCCATAGGGGACAAAGTGGTTATTTCCCGCAACAGCCAGGCCGCTACCATTGCCCCAGTGACAGACAAACACTGCTACTTCAGGTTGGCGCGTAAAGCTGATCCAGGAACAGAAGAAGTCACTTAACGAGGAAGTGACGTCCTAACTGAAGACCCGCCTTGATGAGAGGACTGACAGATTGCATTTTCATTTTGACACCA
>OOFE01013773.1:0-10454 GCA_900323365.1 Monocentris japonica | reverse complement strand
TACACACTGCAGAGAAGTTAGACAAGCTGTCAGCTGAGTGTGCAGCAGCGCTTTGGCGGCCAGCCCTCCTCTGGGATCTGGAGGAGAGGCGTGGAGGATGGAGGAGTGTGTGAGACGTGCATGGAGGGTTGAGACACGATTTCCTGTGTGTATTTCCTGTGTGTTTAATGTGCAGCTCAGGGCCAGGGCCTGCTTCCTGTGTGTGATGGGTGCCAGGCACAGGATTCAGACACACAGACAACACGCCACTAAGGCGAATGGTCAAACAGCCGGCACTCACATAAGGACACTTTCACACGCATGTATATACAGACTCACAGAGTTTAAAAGTTTACAGAATGAAGCTCTTTAGCAGGAGGGTTTAGAGGAGGACTTTCTGTCTTGTCTGTCTGTCCGTCTCTCTGTAATTACTCATTTACTCATACCCCTTACTATGTGGAGATCCCAAGATCTCTGCCTGGAGGGTTCACCACAGCCAGGTGTGTAGTCGTGCATCACGTAAATACTGTGATATTACACATCAATACATGTAGTTAATTGTAAGCCGACAACTCTACACAAGCACAAGGGAGTTTGAAAATCATATGCAGTCTCATTTAACATCAAATCTGTCTGGACAAATTGTTTGTTTGAGCGTGTTTGAGGTGTGTGTTTGGGCATGTGCTTGAGTGTGTGTGAGGGTCAGCCCAGGAGTTCTGGTGACAAAACCTCACTCAAGCAAACAGAGTATGTTTACCCAGTAAGCAGAGTCGCTTTACACACACAACCAACACAAACAAAGACCATGAGCAGATGGGAAAACAGAAGAAGAAGAACTGGTTGATGAATCAACTTTATTTGGCACTAACACATGTACACATGCAGTGAATTTCTTTCTTCGCATACCTCTGACTAGATATACACACATCACCCCACACACATGCACTTTTCCAGGTCAGAGGACAGCACAGGCGTCAGCTATTGGACAGTGTGCCTGGAGCAGTTGGGGGTTAGGTGCCTTGCTCAAGGGCACTTCGGCAGTGTTGGTGGGCACCGTAGCTGTGGCACCAGTCATTTTTCAATCACCAGCTCACAGCTGGAATGCACCCTCCTGGTGGTGCCGGGGATCAAGCCAGTGACCCTCCGGTGATGGGTCGGTCTCTCTAGCTGCCAGGCCAACCTGCCGCCCCGCCCTGCCCCAGGCAAAAGGAAAAGAGGATGGAGAGACCAGAAAGAGAGAGAGAAAGAGAGAGAGAGAGAGATGGAAGGAGTGACAATGATTGAAGCTGGTAGTTCACCTCAGACAAGCACAGACACACAGACTGAAACTGTGACGCACTAAATGACTGTTGGTGGAATTCTCTGCTTGGTATGTGTAAGCGTGTGACAGAACATTCATCTATCAGCATGACGTTACTGTTGTGACAATGCAGTTTGTGGTCTTGATTTCAGGATAAATGAATAAAACTTAACACAGAAATTCATGAACGCTTGCTTACATGTCAACTGGTAGGACACAGACACACTCTCACTCACACACACGCACACACACACACACACAGGCACACGCTGACTATGGGTGTATGTGGCGGTCAGCCAAGAGCCAGGGTTAAATCAGTCTTTCAGACACACACAGATAGGCTAGCCAGACTGCCTCCAGAAGGGAGGCTTCTAGATAGAGAGAGGTTGCCAGTCCTCTGTCATCACGTGTCAGTGCATTAGGTGCATTAGGTAGTTAATATGGTTGTGAATATGGTTGTGAATGTCTGGCCTGGACCGCTCAGTCGGTAGAGCATGAGACTCCCAGTCTCAGGGTCATGGGTTTGAGCACCACATAGTGTCAAGTACCTTTGTAAGTTGCTTTAGATAAAAGTGTCTGCTAAATGACTCTAAGGCAAGCTTAAACTCTTCCTGTGTTAGTGTTAGTGGCCCACCAGCAGCAGCCATATGAGGCTACTGCACCAGGGCTGCTTGTGGACTCTGGAAATCTGCTGCATCAGGTCTGGAATTCTGCCATATCAGTGTTATATATTCTTCAACTGCCCCTTTACCGTACCAGGGCAAATACTGGTCTCCAAGGGTTTCTACAGTGTCTTTGTAAACATTTTTCCCCCTTACCATTACAATGATGTTATAAAATATATATAGTATATCATGATATACAGGTATATACACGTTATGCACGACAATCACTGATAACCTGATATTTTCAGACTCTATGACATTCAGCCTCTCAGACACAAACCACCAAGAGTGGGATAAAAGCTGAGAGCCACCAGTCTTCAATGCTATAAATTGGCTACAGCAAAAAATTTTACTGTAAGCAGATTACTGTACAGTACTTGCTTAAAATACATATACATTTCAGATTCAGCCCAGCTGCTTGTGTGTGCAAACGGCTGAAGCACACTGGCATTGCCTCAACACTACCGGGGGGCTTTTTCAGCTCGCATCACAGGTAACAGGACACTGCTACAACCTCAAAACCTCCCCATCACATATATCACTCAGTTACCTGAGCAGGTAGCACAGCCAAGGCACAACCCTCATCATGGCCGCCCTCCCCAAACCTCCTTAAGTCACCCTGCATCACTCAGCTCTCTATTCTCTGCCCTCCATTTGTCTACTCTCCACTTCACCGGAGGGAGGGAGGCAAGCTGCCATTCACTCAAAGGTCTACTCCTACAATTTGTGTGCGTGTGTGTGTGTGTGTGTGTGTGTGTGTGTGTGTGTGTTTGTGTGTGGTCCTTCAGGGCTAAAAGGATTGTAGGTAAGTGTGCCTGATCATTGTGCTGTACAGAGGAGACCAGGCTGTATTCTATTCAAAAGGCTCTTGAGGAGAGAAAAAACCTCTCACCCATTACGAGGAATCCCAAAGCCTTATTACTCTTCTCCAAATGCATTGTTGTACGCCATCCATTTAGAAACAGGAATGAAAGAAACACATCTTGATGGGTGTGTGTATTAGTCTATGAAAGAAAAGTGGATAATATCTATTCATCTGCTCTCACAACACTGTATGGCTGATAAAGGCACAGCAATGGCTTAGGTAGGTAGGTAGGTAGGTACTTTATTAATCCCCGGGGGGAAATTTCTTTGTTACAGCAGCCGAGACATAGAATAACACCAAGAATAAACATTACAATAGGAATAATAAAAATACAGAGTAAAAATTATATAAAGCTATACTCACACAAGCTATAGACATATATAAAGCTATACTACATGGTGGTTAGTCCAGAGATGAATTGTATAGTCTGATGGCGGTGGGCAAGGAGGACCTCCGATGCTGCTCCGTGGTACACCAGCTGTAAGAACTCAATACGCCGAATACTGTAAACATGCAGCGTAATGAATGCTTCAGTTACTCATTAAAACCTAGACTGAATTTCACAAAAACATTAGGATGGGCAGGAACAAGGATTCCCTAATCCATGCCTTGCCCATTTATTGCTCCACTTTCTGTGGTGTCATGAGTTGACAAGTCTGAACAAGATGGCAACTCCAAGTAAACCACAGAGGAGGAAAAAGGCACAGGAAAATTAGGGTGCATGGCACTACAGTGGAAAACTACAATCATATAAAAAACAGTCGCTCTGCCGCATACAGTGCATGTCCTGTATTATGCATGTTATGGCTGTTATGATTTCAAGCTCTATGACCGGTGTCAGCATGTGTCTAAGGCCTGATAATGAAACAAAAACACGCTGATCTTCAGATGGCCAGCCAGATCACAGTTGGTTTAAAATGAAAGGTCAAAGGGCTTTGGCTCGACCACTGCTTTGCAGAAGCACAACAGCTTGTCATTCCACCTTAAGTACGTAAATCCTCTGATGGTCTAAGTATTGAACTGTGACATTTACAACTCGTCTTGTCACCTGGATACTCTATATGACATCCACTGTTGTTTTCTTTACGTTGAACATGTGACCATTCTTTAGTTGATCAACACTGGGTGATTTCAAAAAAAGAATGAGTTGATCTCAAAGACACAATGTCTCTGACTCTCTCTGCTGCCCTCTAGGGACAATACAGTTTTATCAAGCATTCTCAATTAACAGTGCAGCCTGCATTGCCAGCCCCTCAGACATTGGTTTGGGTAATCCAGTTGTCTAAATTTGATCTCAACATGAGGCCAACATGTGGCTCAAGTAATTGGCCTGTGAATTTTCTATTCAGCCTATTTCTTTCACAGATTACAGGCGTGAAGGTTTTGATTTTGCCCTTGTCACTGGCCACATGAATTGGCTGTAAGCACAAACAGGGTAATAGTTCAGGTGATAGATGTGATTCCCTCTACTCCAGTTTAGAGTTATTATATACTTGATACAAACAAAACCTTTTTGATGATATAAAAAGGGAGAATACCTTTGCAGAATTACTGGTCAGAAATGGGAAAATTTTGCCATTGTCTTGTGGTACCCCCTACTGGTGGTAGATCCCCAAACAGGCAACACATAAGTATCCACAAATAGGTTAGAGCATTATGAAACTAGGCATATTATGAAATCCCTGGACTCATCTCCACAGTGATCAGCCTCCATTGGTTCTAACTTGCATCATTTTAATGCTAGTGCTCTGAAGCTAATGCTCACTGAGGCTTTCACACTCTGCACCCTGCAGAAGAATGAAAGTACTCCATCCTGTAGGAACACCATGTCAGCTTAGCTTTGGAAAGAGCTCACCTGTATTCACGTTTGATGATGATGATGATGATGATGATGATGTGAAGAATATAAGCTGTATAAGCACACACACATGCACACACACAGTATCAAGCATTGTATTTTCAACTGGGAACTAATGTGTGTTGACCACGCTGCTTCCCCTGCTGTCCAAACATATACAACACACATGGAAAATCACTACACTTTCCCTTGTACCCTCCTTTTCATTATATGTTATCATTAGTTTTGCACATGCACCATTAATGAAGAATCAGGAACACAGGAATCACTATCTAAACCCATAAACAAAGATATAAATCCAGTTGTACTTCTACCCTGGGACACTAGAGGATCTCAGAGAGTTGTTTTGTTCACCCGTTGGCTCTCATCCCTCTTACATTAAAATTGAGACAGATTGGTTTGTTACAAAGCCCCAAAACATTGACAAAGCAATTTGAGTGTTTACTTAGTCATCTGTCTGAAAATAAAAGAAGCGATTATACAGTCTATCAGTAGACCCTTCCAGCTACACCTCAACCGTTTCCCACTCCACCTACGTAGGTCTTTTTCCTTTCATGTTTCTGTCTCACTGGCTCATGTAATAAGACCAGTACAAGCTATCATACTTTCATATCATGATTATTCCTTTACTAAAGATCAAAAGATTAAAAAAAAAATTCCCTTTTGTGGGAGGGATACAGAGGTTGACGAAGACGTCATAAGGAGGAAATGATGATGATGAGGAGGATGACTGCATATCTGAAAATGATCTAAATGTCTTATACCTCATGCTGGCCAGTCACAGCAGTTAATGATGAAGGGACCCATTCATTTTTCAGACTAACGAATGTGGGTTGTGTCTCTGTTTCATTTAGACTTCTCTACACCCGAACAAGCTTGATGAGGCTTCAGACTCAATGTGGGCTGTGAAACAAAAAAGACACTATATACAAAAATACACACACACACACACATGCACGTATGCACGCACACACACACACACACACAAACACAAACACACACATTTGTAAAAGCAACACAGTTGTAAATGTCAATCACTGTGCTACCTGCCAATCAACTCTCACTTTAAAGCCTCCGGACCCTGTTATTATGGAGAGTTAGGGGAAGACTGGAAAGGTAAAGGAGTATAATTTTATATATAAAGTATAGCATAGTATAACGTTCCAGTAAAAGCAAGGACCACACCCAAAATTTGTATGTGTGTAATTCCTGAAAATACAGGATTGAATGATTTGGATAGTTACCTGCGCCAGACAAGGTCTTTGCAAGTTTGCAAGTAATGTTGAAAAATGTGAGCGTCTTTTCCTTGGTTTCCACCTATATTGGCAGCTCTGAGATACAGTGAGTACAGAGAAAAGTGGTGCCAGACAAGAGAGGCAGAGAAACTCTTGTTCACTGAGCTTTTATTTTTGTTTTTGATATGTGAAAAAGAATTTTACATTGATTTAATCCCAAGGATTTGCCTGAGCGTATTTAAAAATGTGTCAGATCTTCGGGCCAAGAAAAGCGCTGTACACCACTACTATTCCTGAGGAAATGAAAAATCCCAGCCAAAGTGGTGAATCATCAAAGAGAGTGTGCCATTGTCTACATGAGATTGTTCAGACATGTTACCACAGCGTTATTAGAAGGTCGGTATCAAATCAGCTTCAGCATACCGTCTGCCCTTCTCAGGGTTTCCACTGCTGGTCTGACTCAGAGCGCCAGTGGGACAAAGAGCTGTGAAATTCAAACTGTTACAATAAATGAGCTGTGAACAGCCAAACACTCAAGTTATTTGATTATAGTGTACATACATAGTGCACCCAAACACATTATGATGTTTGTTTTGAGACACAACAATGGTGGATTGAAGTGCTCAAAGAAGTTTGGAAGCACAATGTGTTTTTTTTTTGAAACACCAAAGTGAGATCTTTGAAGCAGCTGGTAGAGATTCATAATTCAGAAATAAAATATGGAGATGTTTTTCCCTCTGGAATGTTTGTACTCTTACTCTTAATATCTAGTGCATGTCCAGCCTTCAGATAGGACACTAGCCTGTTGGAGGTCATCATCCCTGAAGCAAATTTCTGATGTTCAGTGTCTCATCATGACCTGAACTCTCTCTGTTTGGCATTATTATTAGTCAACCAAACTGGAGCCAGCAGAGACAGAGAGTGTTAACTGGAATCTGTCAATGTTCACTTCATGTTTCAAGCTTTTTTTCCTAGAGGTTACACAGGAAAACTTAGAGTCACCCAACAACATAGTGTAATTTGATTTGAACCCGTGTGTATTTGGGCATCATGCTAGGAGAGTGTGTTTGTTCACTTAACAACCACAGCATCTCAGTGTGCCCCTTTCTAGCTGACAACTGGCTGAAGTCATGCCAGTTGTCTATTTCCAAAAGAAGACAACATCAATCATTATGAAAATACAATGAAACTAATTTTGATTACGAGAAATGGAAAATTCATGGAAGACTGCTAAACATCTGTTTCAGTGTTTGATAAATTGGGCCTATTAAACAAACCTACAGGAAATCGATTTTCCAAACACCAAAATGATAATGTTTCATAGAATTCACTGGTGTTTTGAATTACATTTGGTGTGATTGCTACATTTGGTGAGAATATTTATTCAATCCTATAATTACCCTTTAAAACTTTGCAATGTATCCAGACCAGAACAGCATTTATGCCAACAGTGGCTAAATTCCAACAAAGCAAAGCTGTGTAGTTTCCTGCTGAATACTTCAGTGCTAACATCAGCTGCATCACTACAACAGTGTACCTTAAAGAGTAATAGTTGATGCAAATACTGAACCAAAATGTACCTCAAAGAATGTTTGACTTAAATCAAAGGATGATACTATAGCTGAATACACAGACTTTTTACTACAATAGGAGCCATTCCTTACCTGTGTGCTGCTGCTGCTCATACCATGCCCGGCAGCATCAACGCAAAATATAGCTGTGTAAACTTCATATGCTGATTATGGGTACAGAGTACATCCCTATCAAGATGCTCAGTAGTATCACCAAGCAAAACAGTAACGAGTTAGGGAGGATCGAGTGTTGAAATACCTCAGACTCTTTGAGGCGATAAGGAATTTTCATCATTCTCTCAATCAACTGTGCTATGAAATGGAACATTGAAAATTTGTTCCCTTGACATTTTGGGGAAGGCCTTGACTTTAAAAGACAGTTCATACTTTCTGGAGTGGATATTAATAATGTGGCAGCTGTTCATGCCACCACTGATAGGAGCCGTTATCAGGAACAGGCTCTTTGTTCCAGTACACTGCCTCAACAAAGCCTCACACGAGGGTGGTCACTTACACACATGACACGTGACATGATCAGGGTTACGCACAAACAGCACTACACTCTCTCTCATCCAACTAACACACACACACAAGGTCTGATAAAACACTTTACTATCACATTAACACTGCATTTAACTTCAAAGCAACACATTTTCAGCCATGTGGTGCTGAACTGAGCTATTGGTAACCCTGCCCATTTCCCAGTGCCGTTACAATAACAAACAAAAAACATTTACAAGCATTCATATTAATCAAAATGATTGATAGGAACATTTTGACAGTTGGTCGGGACATGTCTCTACTGTACATACTTAAACCTGTTACCACGATAGGCCACTTTCCCAGCAACCGATTTTTACCATTATATCTCTATTTTCAGGTTATTTTCTGCTGTGTTTCTGTCTTTCGTAAACACCAGTCTCTGCAATAGAAGTATGAGAGGCTAGGTCACTGTGCCATTTGTCACCTGGACAGGTGGTATTTGCAGAGAAGCTGCAGGCAATTGTCTGAAGATCAAAATGAAACAGTCCTGCTTCTCATTCCCCCCCTCCATTTTTACTCAACAAGGTGAGAGCTCAGGAATCCCTGCCTTATGATGAGGTAAACAATCCCATTGTCGAGCTCCCTTCTCCAAGTCCCTCCGGCAGGAATACAGTAAGTGTCAGGACAAGACTGTTCTTCGGGATAATGCTGAGCAAACACAGACGCTGAGCTGTGGCTCTGTCTCCGACAACATGTGTGTGAAGGGATTTGTCTGCTGTCACCAGTGTGCACTCAGACCTGTAAACACTATCACAGAAAACACACAAGATTCACCCTAACAATAGTATGTTTATAAAGCTGAAAGGGAAAATGACTCCCCACAGGAAAAAGCACTACTTGTTCTGGTAACCTCTCCTTTCCCCTCCTTGTTCTCACACATCTCCATATCCAGTTGAATCAGCCAGGTATGCAGAGCAGCCAGTGATGTACACGAGAGAATGGCGGGATCAGTGTCAGTGACAAAAGAAAGTGTTTGAAGAGAGACGAGAGACGTCGCCTGTCAGTCTGCAGTCCCTCTGCATTCTTCTCTCCATCTGGAGAAGGACAGAATGATGTATATATAAAACAGCTACTAAAACGTACTTATGTCATCTTCCCATACATGATATGGGTTCAACAAATAATCTTTCCCTGGGATTACAGTAATATGATTACCAAAAAAAAAATATAAAATGAAATCTGATTACAAAGCTAAAACAACACAGTAATCAACCAGCAAAAAACACAGTAATCACATTATATATACCTTTAGGAGATTGTTTATTGGAATACCCAGGCGCTTGTTTGACGCAAACATGTGTTTTGATTTTGAGATCAAAGATTAAAGCCATTTTGCACATCTTGAAATAATTATTGGGACATGAGATGAGCGAGGAGATGAAACTTTAATCATCCTCATGGGGAAATTGCATAGATACAAAAATATTTTCATATTTTTTCTGTAGATTTATCAACAGGTTAGTTCACATATTCCTCTCCTCTTCGGTCTTATTGTCTCCCCTTAGGCCTCCAGACTGAGAGCTGGTATCTGGCTGCCACCAGCATCCTCTGGATCCATAAGCAGAGGGGATGATGATATTGTGGCTCCAGAGTCATGCCTGCTTTGCTGAGAGAAAATTTATGGCATGATCATGCAATGTTCAGAACATCTGCAGTGCACAAGCCTTACAGCAATTACATGGGGGGCGTAAACCATGGGGGGGAAATTGAGAATCAATCACTTGCTCTTACTGTGTACATTCCTATCAAACTATGCCACACCTACATGCTGTTTCTGCCTTGTCTTCTCTCTCTACTACTGATGAAAAAATATTATCTGTTACACATCCTTGTCCGAGCCCTCTCATGTCATGTTTTCTGCAATCAAAATGAACAGTCATGGCACTGGCAGACAAGACAGTAATAGCACACTATTTAGGCCAGAGTGAGGTGGCCACTGCCATCTTGTCCTGTCTGTGTATCTATGAATCTAGAGAGAGCTACACTCTCTATCATAACCTTCAGTACAGTTTCATAAATTCATACATGGGAGCTGACCAGTACAACCACAGGGCTAACCGTTTGGGAATTCAAGACTAGTTGCCTTCCGGTCACAAACTTGCTACTCTGACTTTCAGGCTGTTTACTGTTGTAATCCAAGGGAGACACGCCTTGTACTCTGACACTATGAAGTGAGGGAGACTTTGAGATGGGGTCGAGGATAGTGTGGGATTGTAAATTGAGGGGTTAAACCTCAAGTCCGGTCCCTATTGTCTTTTACCAACCACAGGCTAAAGAAAAACAGTGTCAGTAGAAGATAGTCTAGTGCTGGAATGTGTTTTTATTAGGACAACATGGTTATGTTTGTTGACTGCTTCAAAAGAGCCAGAGCTGCACTGCACATCTGCCTAGCACAATTCTCCTCAGTTCTCACCCTGCCTGTCTGTCTGCCTGCTAGT